>JAOEHX010010057.1:0-23939 GCA_025448015.1 Bolborhynchus lineola | reverse complement strand
ATGCCGCGCGAAGTAACGACGGAAGCTTTCGTTCCAGGTTACTTAATGGCTACGTGGGGTACTCCTGGCGCCTCAGGACGGGGTGGCGGATGTTTGAGGCGCTGTTTTGGCCTTGCCTTCCTGAGGCTTGCGGTGTGCCAGGCACCGCGCCCCTGAGGTGGTGCCTTGGCAATGACTGCAAACTCCTTAGAACAAAATATGTCGTTGTCTTTAGCTCGGCGTGAGCGATGCCGGGTATTCCTGCCGGTCCTGTCATTCATTCTCTGGTGAGGGACTGGGAAAGGGAAGGTCAGTTTTCTCCATCTTATGGTTTCCAGCAGATCAGCTGAACACCTTAGCTTGTGTGTTCAAGGCAGGAGTTCTTACTTGCACACAGCCAAGTTATGATAAGAAAACAAAGGCATCCGTTAGTTTGCCAGTTTTCTAGATTGTACAGGGCAAGTCTACCCGTTTCAGCTTGCATTGCTTACCTCTTCCTTGCACTGAGAGAAGGTGGCGTGTGATGTCCTTCAGCTGGTCTAGAGGCACAGATCTGAGCCAGGCAGTGACCAATTCCTGTGCTTTACACACAAGCAAACACCAGCTTTACGACCACACTGTGCTCTTGCTCATAAGGAAAAGATTTTCCTCTCCAAACAACTCGCTCTTATCTTCAGCTGTGGACGTAAGTTCCTGGGCAGTCTGTGGAGCGGCATGTGTGTAGCGATACCCATCAGCAGTGAGCTTTGCTGGTAGATTAGATGTGCATTTTTTTCTGGTATTACATAAATAACTTACATAAACAATGTCAGAATATGTGTTAGGGTAGAAGCGCGTGATGCTGAACTACTGAGCAGGAAGTCTTAAGAGCAGGGGTTGCATATAATTGTGCGGGGTGAATATGACTCTGCAGTATTTCCACTATTTCTTTAAGCGTATACCTAGTGGCTTTGGCACCTTATTCTTTCATGTAGGGTGTACTTTTAAACTTGAGAGCATCCCTGACAGTGTTCAAGGGCAGATTGGATGCAGCTTCCAATAGCCTCTAGTAGAAGGTGTCCCTGCCCATGCAGGGGGTTGGAACTGGATGAACTTAAAGGTCCTTTCCAACACAAACCATAACCCATGATCCAGGCACGAGTTGTTGGTGCTGACTCTGCTCCTCTGGCCGATATGCCTTCCCAGTCTGTCCAGAGCTGGGCCTGCATTTCTGGACTTGGGTATCTCCACACCTTGGGATCCCGTGTTCCGAGTACAGAGCTGTTTGAATAGACTGAACTCCTGGGACCCACTAGCAAGGAGCGAGTGTTTCCCCACAGTCAGCTAATTGTTCCGTGAGGATCTACCCACTGTGCTCCCCTAATCAGGGTGTGGTTTTCTTATGCAGGGAACATTAATTAACTCTTACTTTCATTACTCCAGGGATCTCATAAAGTTTCCCACATTGTCACCTGATGCTGCCTTGAAATATGCTTGCTCTTGTATCTTAATTTAATTTTAGGATTCTCTGCTACTGCAGAGAATGTTGGTTTGTACACTTACGGCTTCTAAAGTCTTTGTTCACACTGCTTCAAAATGCTGCATTGTAGGCACACTGAAGAGAGCACTGATCCTCCTTTAGTATTCCTAGCTTCCTTTCCACTGCATGGGATAGTTGAGAAGAGGGACTTGATTTAGCATTTAGGAGGAGAAATTTGATCAGGTGGTAGGTCAGTGTATTGGAGTAGTAGGAAAGAAGCTCCTGTCCTGAACACGTGCCAAACATGTAAGTGTGCCTCTGCTCCTGAGAGGATGTGCACCTTGCACGTAGCCCTTACTAGCTGCTCCCCGGCATGTTGCTGTGCCTCAAACTGTAGAGGTACAAAGTGTATAAGGCTGCAGGAGAGAATGGGAATGGTCAGTGGGGTTAAACTGCCCTGGAAGGCCATGGGCAAGCGCAGTTGTGCTGTCTGGCCCCTGAAATAGGTGAAGAATTAATGACCTCTCTGCTCCTGAGCATGTCAAGAGCTAACTACAGCCAGAGCCCTGCTGGGCCAAGGTGGTAGCTCAGATCATCTTGGATTTAGGCATTAAAGGTCTGTTTCTGATGGCTTAATCCATGTGGGTCTTGTGCTGAGTGTTCTCTTGCTCTTGGCATCAGTACCTTCTGAGGAACTAGCAGTGATTGACAGGCAGAAGGTTTCTGCTGCTAATCTGAATGTTCAGAGTGTTACCATGCTCTGATATGCTTCTTTGTATAGGCAATAAATGGGGGGGTTGTTCAGATACTGTAGTAGTACAGCAAGGTACAAGAGAGAATTTTTGCCAGATCTTTCTCTTTGCTTATTCTGTCTCTTTTAATCTTGCAATGGTTGAGAGGTCGTAGCCTTCTGCCTGGGAGCAGGAAGGCAAAGACAAGGCTGCAGGAGTTAAGTAAGCAAGCTTCAGAAGTATAGCTCAAATGTCAGGAAAGCAGTTCTAAGGTCAGCAGAATACAAGATGATGCTTTTTCCTGCGAGCACCACAGCTTTATTTACAAGCACTGAGATTCTAAATATTGCAGATCATGAGGTGACTTAACTACAGGGCATCTAAAGCCAGAAATTTGTTCCCATATTCAGCCATCCCAGCAACACTGAATATTGAATGGAATGGAGATTTGAAAAAGGATGTGATGCGGAGGAGCACAGTGCCAGCAACCGCAGGGGGAAGGAAACTAGGACAATGTCAGATGATGTCTGATTTGTCCCTGTTATTTGGGCAAGGGCACAGGGAAGGGGTTAGTAGTGGCTGGAGGAAGAAGAATATCCCTTAACAAAATATGCACACCTCCCGTGGATAAGTAAGTTTCTGTTTCAGTTCCATGTCAGACAAATGGAGTCAGTCATCCAGGCAGTGGAATGTCTGTATTATTGCAGACATCAAAATGTCCTCTCAGACAAACTGAAACATGCCTTTTCTCTTTTTTCCCCAACAGGAAAAAGGCTGCAGGAGTGGATCTCGGTCATCCTGTGCTTCTCTCTCATCTGCTTCAATTTTTACAATCTTCTCTTCTACTTGCACCTGGAACACATGCCCTCAGTGATTGTTGGGATATGTAAGTAGGAGCCGAGCCGTCCGCTGCTATGAGCAAGACTGTTGTAGTGCTGGAAACAAGTGTGTGATCTTTTAGGCTTGACTTGCTGTTGAAAGGGACAGGGACGTTCCTGTGTGCGCAGTTGCACTGCCTCTGAAACGGAGGCCATCTGCAATAATTTCTAGTGCTTTCTCTTTTTCTGTGACTTCTTACATCTCAAAGGTGAAGATTTTAGTGTAGCTGCTGCAGTGTGGTGTTCTTATGTAGTCACTGCAAGTGTGGGGACTATTGAGAGGGGAAAAGCTTTCGAGACTATCACAGCTGGAAACAAAATACATTGAATGACAAAAATTCTCACAAGAACTTCCCAGAAAGTAAAAGCCCAAGTATTTCTGGAGGCTGAGAACTAAAAATGGGTATTTGGGGGTGTTCTGATTTCACATTGAAACGTGAAGTTTGGCCTTTATCCTGAATGTAGCTTTTTTGTGGCAGTAAATGTGACTGTTGGTCTCTTATTACTCCTTTTTTGGGGGGGAGTGTAGGCAAGCAAATGCAGTATTGTATCTCTGCCTTAGATGTATAGAAGTATTTAAGTTGTCAGTACAGAGGTAGCTGGTGTAGGTGCAGTGTGAGTTGGTGATTTCATCTGGAAAGATGGAGAGGAAGAACTAGTAAAGAATTCTAGTATGATGTTGTACACCTTTACTGACAGAATGAGGAATTGCATGGAATTAACTGAACGAAAATCTTGCCTTGGAATAACCTGGGTGCGAATAGGGACTCCACAACAGTCATTACATCATTCAAAGCCTAAACCTACGTACAACTTGAATGTTGCTTAACACTTGGAGCCGCAAGTGTCAGTGTTTAAATGAGTACTGTCTTACTGGGATGGTATTGGAATGATGTAGCACAGAAGCTTTCCTGGTAGCAGGCAGAAGAGAGGGCAGTGGAGCAGTAGGGCAGGCTGATCTGCAGCAGGTGGGCATCTTGGCTTGCTCAGTCTGTTGGCATTGTCTGGGCAGCAAATGTTCCTGTTGGCTGTGTGGTTGTGTGCGCATGGGAGGCGATGTGGGGAAAGGAAAGAGGATTAAATTTAGGAATAGGAAGAGCCAGCTCTGCAGTGCATACCGCTCGTAACTTTCTGGTTAGAGTCTAAGATGAGGAAGGGAAGAGAATTAGTAAACTAAGCATTTCAGCAGTCTTCTACTGTACTTGTGATGAATATTAAATGCAGTGTTAGCAGCTTCTGTTGGGTGTGTATAAAGGTTTACATATTTTAATATGATTTCCCAGTTAACTGAAAGGAGACCAAAGGGTGTCATTCATCAGGACACCATGTAAGCTACTGGCAGGTGTTCAGCTTCCACGCTTCATAATAAAGTAACTTTTCTATAAACAGTGTGAATTGTTGTGTGTTTTAGAAGAGAATGGTACTGTTGATAATTATATATATTAAAAAAACCCCAACCAAGCACCAACAAAACACAGCAGCAGCTTCAAAGAGTGATACGTGATAGATGCCATGAATTTTTGCCAAAGCCAGGAAGAGGCAATCCCTGATGCCTCTTTAAAGATTATTTGCTTTCAGTTGGGGCTGAGGAGGAGCAGAGGCTTCCACTATAAATCACACCAGCTCACTTGGCTTAATTTCATCTTGCCTGCTCTCAGCTGATGACATGGAGGTGTTGGGAAGAATGGAGAGGAGCATGGCATGAGAACTGCTCCATAATGATGTCAGAGGTAGACAAGAGAAGCAGTAATGATGCTTAACCTGTAGTGCAATCTGCTTGCAACTGGCTTTCATCTCAATGTTAATATTGATAAAAGCTTGAGTTCTCTGATATCCTGGTTGCCAGTTTAACTGATAAAGCAGCCAATTCACTGATAATATTATTTAAATAGTAGTGAATGATTAAAACAGCAGAATCTGGATTCTGTGTAAATAAAGCAATGTGGAAATAACTGATAGCGTGTACAAAAATGAGTTCAATAAAATAATAAGTGCTCCATGCTATCTTGTTTTGCTGTCTTCAGTCCATCATTTCTCCAGGTAAAGTGTGAACGATGTCTGTAATACAGCCTAATTATCCCTATGAATTGAGTTTTGTGAAACTCATCTCTACAAATGCTCGATTTCTACTCACTGCAGTACAGTGCAGTGGCTGAGATAAGGAGAACTGAGTTACAGACATGGTCAGATGTTTTCCCATTGCGAGCTTTCATGAAGCTTAGACTGGAATGTTGACCTTTGAGTTGAGACGGCAAATTAAACATTCTGCTAATAAAGACAAGGCTCTAGATTGTGTGTTGGAATCCGAAAGTGATTGGTGATCCAGTAGGCAGGATCTGATCTGCACAGACCTGTTCATTGGGTTGTGTTGCTGGGAGGCTCTGTGTGCTCTTATGTAAATATGTGCTTTGTTTTAAGAAACAGGGGGTAGTTTGAAGCTCCTGCATCACTTCACCTTATGTAAACCCTGTATCTATGATTAAAGGCTGTGTTATATCTTTCTTTTGTGTCTTTAAAGGCATAGTTATAACATAGGTAGTGCTGTAAATATCTATAAACCCCTAGGACAGAAAGATCTGATCCTACTCTTACTGGCAGCCTGAAAGCACTTACTTCCTTGTGTGATGTGAGCAGGGTGCTGAGAAATGAACTCAACGTGGCCTTCTGTCATTTGCTGTGCTGAATCACCTACAGGCACTGGGGCTGCGAGGAGGGAACTTTATGGCATTGGTTTAAAATAGCTTTTGATCTTGGTTGGTTTGTGCTGACTGAAGATGATCTTGCTGCAAAGGAAGAGGCATGTGAGTCTCTTATCTCTGGAAAACAATTCCCTTTCGCTCCCCACCACTGTCAAAAAGAAAAGAGAAAGGAGAGTGGGCAGAGGGTGGATTTATTTTGTTGTTCGTGTTATCTCCAGTTGTGCCCTACTCTGGGTATCTTCTGCTCAGAAGCTATGAAAAATCTCCTTTTTATGCAAGCTGATAATGGATGTAGATTTGAGTGTGGTACCTTATTTGCACACACACATGCACACAGTGAACCCCAGGGCAGCCCCGGTTCAGAAAGCTGGTGTGATGGATGGTTAATACCTGAATAGTCCCACTGCAGCAGGACATCATCCTGGCAGTGCTGCAGATCCAGGGCAGCTCCTGCACGTGGAAGAGCAGTTCAGTAGTGCTGGGGACAAGGCTGGCCTATGTGTCACTGTGATAAGCAGACAAGCCTTGCCAGAACATGTAAGATTAGGTTTGAAATCCCCTGCACCCTCAGGTGACTTTGTTGTGTCCAACATATTATTCAATATACAGGAGCTCTCTCTGTGTGCATATATATATGTGTGTGTGTGCACGTGTGTGTGGTGTATTAATATCATCTGGATAAAAAGTTGTCAAGTCACACCATGGATTCTGGTTTTAATTTTCCACTCCCTCCTCATGCCTTCTTACAGGGTTTTGAAGCCTTTTTTCCAAATTGGGTGACTTGTTTCTGGCATCTGACTTTTATCTGCAGCCAGATTTGTTCTTAACAGATCCTGTTTATTGCAGTCTTATAAAGGAAATACATTAAGTTTGTGTTGTAACCTGTTTATATTCTGAAGAACTGCCCCAAGTAGGCACAAGAAACATCTTGTGACACAACACAAGATGCAATTAATGATCACTTGAGAGATGGGGAACTGATTTTTTTCTAAGCCCATTAGAGGTGTACATTTCAGTATAGCAGATGCTGTGGGTTGGCCAGAGCAGAAAGAAATCACTTGGTTCACTTTCAAAATAGCAACTTGTTCTGATCAAGGCCCAGAGTCTTTTTGTTTCAAACCTGAGCAGCTCTGCAGAGCTGCATTTGGTGACCTGCATTGCAGAGCCAAGCGATGAGTGTGTAATATGTATGAAAGCTCTGGCACGCATTGGAGTAAATGCTCTCTAGAGACCATCGGTGCTGTATGAAGTGCATTGGTGTGTCCCTGCATCAAGGTCCTGCTGCCTTGCAACGAGAGACCCAACTGTGGCAATGTCACTTTGCTTTGGGTTTGTGCATTAAAATGAATTTCCACTTGAAGTCTTGATTTAAGAGGTCCTTGAAATGACACCAGGGAAACCCTCAGTTAACAAAGGAAAATCATCTTTGAACTCAGCCTCCGGGCAGGTAAGACAAACCTTTGTCATCTGCTGTGTCACCTCCTCCCTGAGGCAGTTGTCAGTTACTTCTTATCTGTTGGTACCTTTGTGTTTTCCATCCTAAACTGTGTCATATGTTAAAGGTGGATACTCGGCACAGTGTGCGAAGCTTTGGGTCAAGGTTGCGTTGCACAAATAACGATAGCGCTGTACTGACACAATTTGTGTCATGACACAGAATCGCAGAATGGTTTGCCTTGGAAAGCGGTTTAAAGCTCATCCAGTTACACCCCCCTGCCAGAGGCAGGGGCACCTTCCACTAGAGCAGGTTGCTCCAAGCCCCATCCAACCGTCGTTGTCTACTGGTAGTTCTGTGTGTGTTAACTTGGGCTACGGCCTTTCTGGCACCAGTAGATGCTGGAGGCTGTTGGTCTTGACAGTGGAGTTATGGAGGACATGGTCTGCACCCTGCTGGGTGATGTTGCCACCAGTTATCCGTTCTTTGTGTAACCCAGATGAGGGGATGACCTTCTCCATTGTGCCGGCAGAGTTCTGGGGCAGAGTGGCTGGAGGCCATACCTTGATGGGGGGAGATGAGCCCTTCTCCCTGACAGAGATTTTTTTTACCCTGGGAGCAGAGGGAAGCTGGTGACATGGCTCCATCTGTGCTTTCCCCCTCGTGTGCACAGTGGATATGCTTTTGCTCCTTGTGTCAGCAGCAGGACTGGGACAAAGACAGCTCTGTGTGCTTGCTGAGCTGCCTGGGGCTCTCTTAAAGTTGCAGGGACTTTGGTTTGATATAGGTCTTGGTGGTGCTGGTTTACTTGGAAGAGTGCCTCATGCACTTCAGAACATGAACACATGTTGGAGTGTTGCCCTGATGGAGTGGGTTAGAGTAAGTGGTGACAGAATGATCCGCTTTGGTGAGAGGTTATGGATGCTTATGTCCCTTGCCAGGCAAATGTTCAGGTCTGTGGGTGCCAACCTGCCTCCACAGAGCTCCTGGTGCTGCTGAGAGCTGAGCTCGCCCTCTGGGATTCCTGGGGGTGTTTGCAGAGGATCAGTTTGATCAGTCATACTAATGGAAGTATGGGAGCTTTCAGTGAGAGAAAACATGCTCCGGGGTTTTATTCGGTAAGCATTGTTCTCTGTTCTCTTAAGCCATCCAGGGGAAAGTGATTAATTGCTTTTTCTAGTAATGTATTTTCAGGGAAAGGAGTACACACAGTGGTACTTTTTTTGTGTAAGAAGCTGAGGCCTAGGTAAAGCTGTCAAGATGTGGTCATTTAAACATGATGGGTGCTTGACCAGCACTCCATCAGCTGGAGAACTAGCTGCTTTGGGCTTGCTTTGGGTTAACAGGCTGTGATTAAGAACATGAACAGAAATTGTGGCTCCTATCAGTAAGTTTATCAGGTCGTGATTCTTAGCCAAGTCATGCTTTAGGATCTACTGGTGTTTGACTCCAGGGAAGCAGGTACCCTCATTCCCTGGGGATGTACTTTTCCTGGTGGCTTCTGGAAGTATTGGAAGCTGTGTGGTTTCTGCCTGAGGCTGGTGTTTGGGTCTGTTGCAGTTAGAGGTGAGGCAAGAGACGTGGGAGGTGTGCCTGGTTCTTGGGAGGCAGTGGATTGTATGGCTTTCCCATAGCAGGGAGTAACTGGAGCATGCAGTGGAAGGAGAAGGAATGTCTGTTGTGTCAGTAGTGTGCCAATCTTGAAAAACAAGCATGTGCAACCCAGGATAGAACTTTCCCATCTCTGGAGTGTATGTGTTATAGACATGGCTTATTTGAAAACCCAATTACAATGTAATTAATGCATATAATAATGTATCCAGGCCCTTTTATTTTGTAGTTCAGCTGTGTTCTCTGCTTCCTTGCACTGTTAGGTCCAATGTTGACTGAATGTTTCTCAGCTTTAAGTAGCCAAAACAATTAACTCTTCCTTTTTACTTTCAAGCTGCTAAGCTTTATACTTCTTGAAGTGGAATTTTCTTTGCCTCATAACTTGCCATAGTATCAAGCCCTGCTTTTTCTGTTCTGAAAGCCACTAAATGTGGAATGCGGATGATGAAGGCATTTTATTTTTGTAAGTATGTAAGTAGCAAACCAGTGTTGCTTTTGCATATTGATTATTTAGAAAAGCAATCTTTCTGTTGTGGAATTGGCCATTCCTCAGGCCCTTTAGTGCTGCAACATTCAACTGGTTTGTACAGTCACTGATTAAAAATGACTGTATCTCTCAATGATGTTGCACAACAGTATCAAGTTATTTAATAACAACTTCTGCTGGTTTCTTTTTTCTCTCTCCAGAGACTCTTAACGGAGTCCTTACAGTGAATATGAAACTTTATGTACTCTACTGCAAGGCTTCTGGGCTATAACGTGAGGATTCTGTCTGCGCACAGGCAGGCTTACGCTTGGCTCTGTACGGTTTTGGTGAAGGACAACGTTCTGTTGCAGAACACGCAAAATAGTTCTACCTCTGGAGGCACAAAGTGTTCGAATGTCCCACTTCACGTGGCTTCCTTCTGCTCGCACTGGGAGCAGCGAGGTTGCAGGAAGTGGTATGTGGCTGGTTCATGACAGAGGCTCATTATTGGGGTTGCAGATTGTAATCCTCAGTTTGGTACCTAAGCAAGGAAGAGGAGAAGTGGGGGCTTCTCTGTGACACAAACCCCTATGAGTTACCTCTTCCTGAAGAGACCACAAGCAGGAGCAAAGCCATGTTTGTTGACTGCATGTTTGGGCTGGTGTTTCTTGGAGCCCTTTGAACGTGGGCTGTCAGGTGGCTTGGGTGTCTGAGTGCCACAGTCATGCTCTGGCATATCCCCTGGCTCAGACCAGAGGCGCCCACTCCCTCTGTGGTGTCCCAAGGGCGCTGCTGTACCTGCAGGCTCATCCGTGCAAAGGATCACAAGTGCTAGAAGAGAATGGCCATTCAGAAAATGTGTGTGTCAGTCGTGTGCTCACTTTAAAACATCTGCTGCTGGTTGAGGTTCATTTGCACACTTGTGGCCTCGCTGTCTGCGAAGCCTTTTTCTTCTCTCCTCATTCAGCAGCCTACTTCCAAACCAAATCCTGATGTTTTGAGCAAGTTTTGCAGCTCATTTCTTAACCACGATGCCTTCTTCCCCTTCTGTGCCTTCTGAGTGCTCACCTCCTCGTCAGCTATAAGCCATGGGTGGTCTGATCCTCCATCCCACTGCTCAGCAGGCTGGAGTAAAAGTTATGTGCACAGAGCTGTGTTTCTCTAATGCTTTACTGATCTTTCTTCTCATTAGTCTGTGAATCCACGGTTTGCAGTTCGTAGATATCCAAACTGTGAATATTCTGTTTTTTCTGACTTTATAATAAACTCTTCAGACTGACAGCCTTGAATTCTCTCACCCTCCCAACCTTGATGAGAGAGCATCAAGTTCTTATACCACCTTAGAGAAGTAGCTGGACACATCTCCCTTGGTTTTCCCATTTTAACTAAAGACAGTGCTAGGTATATGAGCATATTGAGTTCAATTCATTGCTGTCTGTACTTTCAGAGTCCAGAGACAGGATGCAAATTAAAGTGTTACGATATTAGTCATGTCTCTATATATAACCTTTGGTACAGTTCTTTCTCTTTTATTACAACTTGTCATACACAACTGCTGCAGAGTGAGCAAGCCCTCCTGGCAGTTCAGCTGAATACAAAGGTTTCTGGTAGTTAGGTTTTTTCTATACTGCTTTAGTATAATGCACTGCTTCAGGCACCCTTCATTCTTTCCTTTTAGCTTTCTACCAGCTGGCATCAGAGTAACACATGGAATATCTATGGAACTGTCAGTATTTTGCCTCTCTTTCTGTTGATCTTTCTGCTGTTATTTCAAGCTCTGATAATGCAGTGTGCTGGAGGGGATGTGGGTTAATAGGGTGATTACCTCAGCAAGAATGGTATTTTAGTTGTTGCAAAGTGGAGTGTTGTTTGGATATCTTCCCCCTGAATCAAGGCAGTTTGCTCTTTCAGCTGCTAGGTGTGGATCTGAAAGCTATTGTGTTCCACCCTGTTTCACTGTAGCTTAAGTGTGTGCCCTGAAACAAAAAAGTCTATAGAATTTACTGCTTAAAAAGGAGTCATGTTCAGTAAATAAAGTGATACATAAAGGATGGGATATCTCTGGCTGTATTATAGAGTTTGGACCAACTAGATAATGGATTCAGCAGTGGGGATTGATTTGTAACTTGAAAAGAAAACCTTTTGGGGTAGTAGATGCCGCACTAATCCTATTCTTATTTCTTCTCCCTTTTTGTGAATGAAAGGTGAGGGGAAGGCCTGCAGAGGTGAGGGATCAGCTAAGGAAAAGGTAACCACAAGGAGGGCTACATCTGCAGTGTGCTGTGCTGCATGCTCTGTAGGTAACGGTTATGCGCTGAAGATGAAGAGCACTTGATTGATAGTAACAGAGCAACCTCATCCTCTGTCATGCTTTGAAAATTACCTGCTCTTTAGCAGCCCTGCCAATGTTGCGAGAACTTCATTAAGCTGGACTCCCAAGGCAGCTGCCCTAAGCTTCCTGGAGTAGGAAAGTCAGGCACAGTCTGGATCCTGACCAGGGTAAATAAAAGTTGTGTGATCTGTGGGGAAAGACACATGTTTGTTGTTGTTTTCTGGCGTATCTCAGACTGCTTTGAAGTTTCTGGGAGGGAGGGAGGGAGGGAGGAGTAACAGGTTGTGTTGCCATCAAAGCAAGATGAACCAGTATACCAGCAACTTTAACTTTTGGGCTGGATTACGAGTTCGAATTGTCTTGCCTAACATCATAATAGGAAAAGGGGTCTCTTCCCCATCACGAAGCCTCAGTGCTATAAATGAGAAGCAGTGCTTGAACAAAGTCTTCAGACACATAGAGGAAACAAATGCTGGCTAGTGGAAGAGAAAGCCAGGAATCCTCCGAGCTTCATGGACATCTGAGGAAGAGTTAGTGCAGAAGAAGAATAAGCAGAGCAAAAAATAGATGTCCTGCATCACCTCTGGTTTTGCAGCTCCCTGCTGTTTTGGGAGCAAAGACTGTTACGAGGTGTGAGTGCTGCAAACAGCCCTAATTTGGTAAATACCAGAGGAAAAACTAAAGAGCTGGGTTCCAGCCACTCTGGCCTGGTCCTGTGGCTACTCTTCTGCTTGTCGTGGAATCACAGGCTCCTCTAAGGACTGCCAGAGCCAATACGAAGTGACTGTGCCTTCCGCCCTGAGCACCAACTTGAAGTAGCGAATTGCTGAGCTGCTTTGAAACTATGTTTTGAGCCCACAGTCTTTGTATTTCTGTTGTTGTGACCCATTTGAAAGTGAACCGCAAGACCAGTGCAGAGTGCTTTGTTTGGCGTGAACTTTGGGTGATTGTGAGGGATTTTCACTGGGATCAGACACTCAGTTCCCAGGTGGATTTGTGCAGGATGCAGCAGCTATTATGAAATCTAGGTCATGCTTCTGCTGACTTCCTTTAGGCAGACCTGCAGGTAACAAGTGTGTGCTGCCTTCCCCGTCAGAGCCTGCACACTGCTCCACAGAGGATCACCAGGCATGGCTGTGTGCATGTTCACTGTGTGGTCCAGCTCAGAATAAACAAACAGGAAGACCTTTTCATTGTTTTTGTCACCTGAGGGGATGGCACTGGGGGGGGGAAATGATCCTGAGGCTTAGTCTGCTTTATCCTTCAGCAAACCTGGACTCCATCCAGATCTGGGTAATCTAACATGAGACCTGCTCAGAGCACGGTGCTAGAACTGCTTCCTCTTGTCTCTGCTCTGTAAAGGGCAGGGTCTATTGGTCTAACAGTCCAAAATCCCTCAAGCACAGAGGTCCTAAGGCAGTATCTCACTCATTGCTGTGTTGCCATAGCCATATCACTGCCGTCAGCCACATTCCTCCAGCTTCTCAGTTAAAAACAAGGCAGCTCTTTCAACTTGTTCCTCTCTGAATTTTCTTCCTCCAAAGCACAGCCTGGCAGCAGAGCTCGTGTAGGGGGATAACTCAAACTGTGCTGGAGACTTCATTACTAAAGGGATTGGGAACCTGGGAGTCAGATGAATTCTGCAGGTGAAGAGTGATAGGTGTCTCTTAAACGCCATCCATGGCTACCTGGAAAATGTACAGCTGTTCTGATGAAATACCATCTCTTGTGTCCTTACTTTTAATGTCAGGATTAGCCAGAAACTCGGGTAGGTAGATTAGCCAGAACATGAAGGTGCAAAAAGGGCTTTGCATGCATGAGCTAAAAATCACCCTCAATTGACCATGGTTTTAAAGTAATTGCAGTTGGCAGCTAGAAAAATCTTGTTGCAGCCAGTTTTGTTTAATGGTATATCTGACTGGGTATGCCAATACCACAAGTGCACTCTGTCCCTTACAGACTCTGTAGCCTGGTTTCTGAGGCCTTGCCTACAGCATTGCAGGTGCCACAGTTTTGAAGCTGTTTGATGTTCCAGTCTTGTTTTGTAAATAGTACCACTGTAACCAGGAATGGCTTCTTCCTTGGTGCTTATCTGTACCCATCAGTGTGCAGTGCTGCTTGTTTACAGAGTAAGGGGCTAAGGTTGGAAAGGATGGGTCTGCAGATAGCATTATCTGCTGGGATGGCTTTAACAGCCTGGTAATCTGTTAAACACTATTGAAGAGGAGGGTGGGCAGATCTAAGTGGTTCAGATGTAAGTGATGGAAAACTAGTGTTTTCTCTACCAGCAATTGTAAAGATTCCTCAAGCTCTTCTGTAGAAGATGGGCTAAACACAAAATCTTGCTATTTAAGGAACAATCCAAATGGTGTGTTGTTGACCTTTTTTCCTAGTTGGTCTGACCTTGCGTTTAGTCAGATTGAGTAGATCTCCTGTGGTTGTAAATATCTAAGTTAGCGTTAAATAAGTAAATTTATAAGCCAAACATTAGATGTGAGTATGTCAGTAAAACTGCTGTGTACATCTAACTGTCCCTCTCCCTGTTCAAGTTGCAGGAGTTATTACGGCTGACTTTCTATCAGGACTGTTTCACTGGGGAGCGGATACGTGGGGATCTGTGGAGCTACCCGTAGTTGGAAAGGTTTGAGATTCTTGTCCTTACGCTTGGAAACGTTATGAAATGCTTTTCTGAAACACTTCCAGTGTTCCCAGCTGCTCGGATACTGTGTGTAAGCTGTATCTTTCTTGCAGTCTTGCCAAATGTAACCAGTTCTCCCACCCCAGAGCCCTCCTCCACTGAAAGGCATGGAGTATTGGTGGAGTGCTGTGTTTACGCTTGGCCTCAGTGACATGTGCAAGGTGACACTGCCCCATTTTATCACCTTGTTGAAGGTTTGCACACAGTTTTGCAATCCCAATGTTCCCAGACCTTCCCAGAGTACTGTGGGAATGGCCTGTGCCACAATGGGTGTGGAAACCTGGCTAGACTAGTGTAGACCTTCCAAAAGGCTGATAAACACAGAGAAATGAGGGTTGTTCCTGTAGCTGAACCCTCTAAAAGCTGCCTTGTAAAACAGGAAGACACTCCAGTAAATCTTTCCAGTTTCTGTGCTACTGGTCCCTGTTGTAATAGCATTACAATGGTGATGACTGAGGTTTTAGATTTGAGAAGTATTTATACTCTGCAGCTACAAATGCCAGATGCTTAGTGGAAGGTGCACTGACTTCCATAACAAGCAATAATCTTTCTTAAACCTCTTCATAGCTACCATTAATTACTCCTCACAGTGCAATATTAGTATGAAAGTATATGGGATATTCCTTGTAATTATCAAGAAATACATGAACTAGAACAGCAGAATTAAGACTGTTGGGTTTAGGCTTAATCTTGTTTACCATTAATAGACTTAGTAGTCCTTGAGCCCCTGTATCTCTGGACTGTAGTTCAAACACAAAGGCTGTAGGAGGCTATGCACTCAATAAACAAGAGTTCACCTTTGCATAGACTGTACATGATGTGTGTGTTACGGGCAAATAAGTGCACTTGTTTTCCTGACCCAGTCCTACTGACCACATTTGCTCGATCTTCTCTGGGTCTGTGTATTCAGATGCAATTTCTGCTTCTGGAGGAGAGTTTTATATTTGACCATTAGACTTCTGTTGGTTTGTCTGGTCATTTGACTTGCCTTTAATGCTGTCCTTTTAGCCCACACAAATTATGAGGCTGAATTTATTTTCTTTCAGTGTTTTATTGGTTTGTGCTGCTCAGCAACTGATTTACATTTGTGAATGTCACAAGCTTATCTTGTCTGTGAGATTGGGATGGGTTTGAGGTCTATAGACTAAAGGTCTTAAGTGAAAACTAAGAAGAATAAAACTGAAAAGCAAAGAAAAAATGGATTGGTTCTGGGAACTGAATTGCTTTGCAAATCAAATAATCTGAAGTGTTGTCACACAAGTTGAGTTCTGTTTATGTGCTCTGTACTGGGAACTCAAACTGTCATAGATTTGAATGTATGTGAGGTTGGGGAGGTTTTAATAGTTTTCTTTCTGAGATCATTATTAATCCATAGTTTCATGGTTATCAATTTGTTTTTTCAGGCTTTCATCAGACCCTTTAGAGAACATCACATTGACCCCACAGCGATTACCAGACACGATTTTATAGAGACCAATGGAGACAACTGCTTTATGACACTGGTCCCGTTGGCAAACATGGCGTACAAATTTGTTTCATTTTCCCCAGGTAAGCTCTTACTTCTTACTCATGTGCATTTAGTGTTTGTGCTGATATCTACAGGAGCATTTCTCTGTGTGAAGCTAGGAGAAATCAATGGATGCCAGAGGACAAATAATAGCTCTTGGAAGCAGGATGCTCCTGGGAGGAGGGAGGGAAACCTTTTTCCTTGATGGTGGAGCAACTAGACGGCGGGGCAGGTAGATCCTCTGGCTCAACAGACAGTCTGTGTCTGAAGTCTTGCAAGGAAGCATTAGAAGTTATAGTAAATATTATTTTTATAAGAGGGATCAAACTGTGTGCATGGAGGAACTCATTGTTCTGAAGTGTATAAAAGTGCTTCCTCTTTATAGAAACACGTGCAAACTGGAAGCAGGAGAATTAAAGAATTAATGTAATTTTATAGTTGGTTAACTCAGTTTAACTTCTTGTTTATGGTGCGTGTCAGACACTGGTGCTTACCAGCCTGTCTTGTGACATTCTGGAATAGCTCACTGGCTCTCATGATTCTTCTGGCAAAGCAGCTTTGTTGGGGCCTTTGTTAGTCCCTGCAGCACCAGGCATCTCTCTCTGGGCAAGACATCATATTCCTAGTAGAAATTTACCTTCTCATAAATGATAAAGATACACATCTTTGTTTTGCAGAGGCATTATATGAAACGTGTCCTTGGGAGTGTTACGTCTTTGCACTCATCATCTTCATAACTATGACGAACCAGATTCACAAGTGGTCTCACACATACTTTGGTCTTCCACGCTGGGTCATATTCCTACAGGACTGGCACATTATCCTGCCACGGAAGCATCACAGGATCCATCATGTGTCTCCCCACGAGACGTACTTCTGCATTACAACTGGTACTACCACTGCACCCTCTGTTTAGTAGACTAGTGCAGCTTACCTGGCAATATGTAATTTAGTGACAGCCTATTAAATACCTACAAAATGACATGGTGGAGTTAATTGTGCTCTTAGCAAAGCTATAGTTTTCTGTTGCATAAAAATATGGGAGGAAGGTTTGTGATTGACTAAAAGGTAACTTTCAGCCTGACAGAATAGTTAGTGGCACTGAGATCCAATTGCATGGTACCTTGGTAATCTCTTGCTACTAATGGATTTTGTTCATTAAAGTCTTAAAGCTGTTGTTCCTTCAAAATTGCTCATCATCTGCAAGTGCAGCTTACCTCGAATGTGCATTTCCAAAGCAAGGCTTCAGGATTTTCAGTATTCATTCATTCTGGTTTGGGGCAGAGGAATGTGAGAGCTTGGAAAAAACTGCCTTGAGGTTCCTCTTATGTCTGCATTCAGTTTTATGCCCATTGTATGGGTGGGTATACTCAGTCACCAGTGTTGTGCAGTCCTGAATAAGTCATCAAATTAACTGGGGAGTTGGAAATAAACCACTTGGGTTCTTCATTCTGTCATTGGCTTTAAAACATGAGTTCTGTTGGTTTTGAAATCTCTGCTAGGAAACAAATCTAACTCTCATGATCACAATGTCATGTAAAAACATGCTACAGTTAAGAAGCATGACTTGACAGATGGCAAAAATCTTGCCACCTTAAAAGCTTTTTTCAGTCCTGTTATGCCCTGAAAGTTCAAGCCTGGCCATTATCAGCAGTCTTAGGCTAGTTGCTTTCATTTCTCGTTTAAAAACCAAAAAAGCATGTGCTTCTGTTCATTCTGTGCTTTCTGTAAGTGTTCATACCATACTAGTCTGACATAACATAGCATGCAGATATTATGCTTCAGTTTTCCAGTTGAGCAAAGTGTTTCTGCAGCCCCAATTCTCTTTCTTCTAGGATAGAAACGAGGAGGATGACAGAAATATGCAATCAATGCACTATTTAAAAGGAGCCTTCACCGAATGAAATATGACTAGTTACTGTAAGACACTTGTTAGTGACTTGACTTGAGTAGATAGCCAAGTCCCAAGAGTATACTTGGTTTCAGAGCTGACCTGTGTGCATAAAGGTCTGCCACTGTATCATTGCCAGGGATGGAGTCAGATAACAGAGCTTTCTAGCATTCCCAATGTTAAAGCTTTCAGGCTGACTACCAATTTTAGACACCAGCAAGGAGTCATCCATTCCTTGAGGGTTACTGGGTGGGTTTAATGAGAATCGCATGGGCTGGCATCCTAAAGGGCATTAGTATACAGTGAGTTAGTGGAGCTACAGGATCACAGGTGAGGTGGGAAAGGACGTCTTCAACTACAGAAGGTGGCTGAAAGTAGTTCCTGGTTTGGTAGATTGTTAAAGCTGTAGCTGTCTGGTTGGGAATGATCTAGCTCTCTAGAAATACAGCATTTTCAGCAGTGAATATCCCGAATGTTCTGCCTTTAGTATTTCTGTCCCATAACAGCTATACACAGTCTCAGACATCACCAGCAAGAACAGTTCTTTAGCCGCTGCTGACAGAGCCGGCTCTGCAGCAGCTTTCCTGGGTCTTGCTTGCGCTATCCTGCATTTCAGCTGTTTCTTCTAACATGAACTGCTAGCTCACTGTTTCCATTGTGGTAAGAGAAATGTACATGGAGTAAAGTATAACATATGCTTACAGAAGAGTTCTGTAAGTGTGGGATAAGTAATATAACCCTGTATACATCTATCTCTTCGTGGTTGTAGGAAAATCTCTTGCTTCATTCAACTTGATGGTTCCTTTTCTGATAGATTTGCAATGGCCATAGAGTAGTCCACTGCCCTCGCATTTACCGTGTTTAATTTGAAGAATGTTGTTAAGCAAGCATTGCAAGACATTGTACTTTGGATGCTATGACAAACTCATCCTCTTTTTCCTTTGCAATCACTTAGGTTGGCTGAACTATCCATTAGAGAAGATAAGATTCTGGAGGTGTTTGGAGAACATTATCCAAGCAGTTACTGGGGAGAAGCCAAGAGCCGATGACATGAAATGGGCTCAGAAAATTAAGTAACTTTTGCCAGCCTTCTGCAGTCCTTAACTTGTTGCCAATGTTGGTTTTTTTAAATACAAAGCCATCAGCCAAATTCAAGACCTGCAAAGAAATAACAGACTCTAAAGCACAAACTAAAAAGTGCTAACAGACTGCAACAAAATGAACTAATTCTTAAAACAATACTTGAAACGGAGATGATTACTCTTGCTGAGCACCTTTCTGTTTGGCCATGTCTGCTTACATCTTAGGAAGTACTTCATCACTGTGTCTCGAAAGGCTATCTGGCAAACCAGAAGGCGCAGGACAGTCACTCCATTGGTACATGGTGGCGTGGTAAACATGTGTTGTATCAACATTATTTAACACTTCAAAAATAGCTTGTTGCCTAAGACCTATAGGGAGAATGGTGACAACAGTGTGTCACTGTGTGTTTGAGTCCAAGTACACTGCATGAAAACAGTGTGTCAGAATAATGGAAGCCTATAAAATAAGCGCTGTTCAATGCACTTAGTGATTGATAAACCTACAGCTCTACTATGTTGGATTGATCTAATGTGGGACAGACTTTGGGAATCTTGCTCCACCAGTGGGCCACGAATCCTCAAGTGTCTTCAGTTTCCCTTAAAATGAAGTTGTTCTACTCTCTACGTGGAACTGAGCTGTTTCTGCGTAAGCCTTCAACTTACAAAGCCTCTGAGAAGAGGAAGGACACCCAGTACGACACATGCTCACGTTTGTTCATGCGGAGTGCTCGTTGATGAGTCTTCTGTTAAGTGTTCCCTACCCTGACAATAAATGTTTAAAATAGCTCTAGTATTGGGCACATTGCAAATAGCTGTATTCAAGAGCTCGAGGTATCAAATTGTGATGTTAGAAGGGAAATTGTCAATGACTGGTGTTTTGTTCTTTTTTTTAAGGTGCTTGCTTGTTTCTGTAAATAATATAAAGCCTTAATCTCTTCTGGTGTAATGGAATAATATTTTAATGTGATGTTTGAATGTATATAATATATTTATAACAAAGCAGTTGGATAATACTAATCATGTTTGTTAAGTCTTGTTGCTGTTCTTCATTCATGCATTGTCAGTGCTTAGTCGAAGAACTTGATCACTGGTTGCAAAATGCTTCATGCTGTTCAAGCCACCTAGAACACTTCGCAGCCTGTTACATCCTCTAGGTTGAAGTGATCAATTGTTTATCAACTTCCTAAGAGCTTGACGCTATATTAGGCCAGACTTCAACACCTTCAAGAAGTGCAATTAAATCTGCTTTGGATGCTAAGGAGTAAACTTCTGGATTGGGGAGGGCAAAGTTCCTGATAAAACATTCAACGGGTACTTCATCATGTTAATGTGATTTGGATCTTATTGAATTCTTTCCTGAATGAAAACTTACAGGTGGTCAAATCTAAGACTGTTTTGCCTTCCCTAGTTGTAAATTGTGTTGGATGCAAACTGTTCCTGAAGAGCACGGTAAGGTGGTTTTGAGTCATAGGTTTAGGCTAATCTTGATCTTGATGGACCGCAACTTCTGAAAGTGTTAGAACCTGTCAGTTCTGCTTCAGTGGAAACTGCTGGATGCAGATGTGTCTGAGCTGGGTTATGCAGACCAAAATCAGAGTTGTACATTGGTTACAAAATATTTAATGTGCTTAAATGATTCAGGCCCTTAGAATGGTTTGCATTGGAAGGGGCCTTGAAGATCATTGAGTTCCAAACCCCTTAGAGAACTTTATACCATGACATGGAACTTGTCTATTTCAGTTGTCCCAGTTGCCATCACATCTTTGCATAGCTTTGACAGTAAAGAATACTTCCACCAAAAGTGTTTATAGAAGTCCCAAAATGAATTTAGTTGAATGTGGAGGAAGAGGGAGAAATACTCCCTCAATACTGTTAGTTGTTGCCTGCTTCTTCCAGATCTGAGCATTGAAGAGGGGTGATTCTGTGCCAAACCTGCAGGCTCAGTTGTTCCTAAGTAGTTTGTTCTCTACTTGTTTTAATTTCTAGGCACTGAGAGTTTAGTGTTATATTAAAGCATTGATGTGAATCTAAATCTGGGTGGGAAGAAAGGAAGTTAGTGTGGCACTCATTACTATGAATCAGTGCAGTTAGTTCTGTTAATACTTGCTGTTTGTGGCTGTAGTTTACTTCAAAATCCTTTGGTGCGAGAACGCAAACTGCCATGTGTCCAGAGCAAAGAATGCTTCTCCTTCCTCTCCTCCCCTTTCAGTGTGGGTGTCCTGCAGTTTTAGATGTGTAGGAGCGCTTAGGAAACAACATCTACTGCTGTGAGTACAAGGAACTGCAGTGGCTGTTTCTGCTATCTTTACAGCAGTTAGATTCACCAGTGCTTCCATCTTGAGACTCCCATAATCCATATTCCAATAGATTTGTAGTCATCAGTTGTCTGTCCCTCCTGCCCACGTCCCTTTCCTCCCCTTTCCTCACCCTCAGCCCCAGTTTAAGTTAGGTAAACCAGTGTCAAAGTCCAGAACAGAACTGGATGGATGCTCAGGGCTCCTGAGTAAAACAGCCTGAAGCTCTAGGTGGTTTGAGAGCATATCTCACTGCAAACTGAAATGCCAAGTGAACAGCAGTGCTGCAGTGTACATAACCATCTGAAGCACATGAGTTATTAGATTTTAAAGAGTTAGAATTTCACTTCAAGAGTGCTGTTAAAGGCAATTGCTGCTGCCCAAACCTCTCTCAACCACTTGATCTAAGGCCTTACTGGAAACAAATCTGAGCTGCTAATGCTGGTGGTGGCTGGGACTATCGAGCTGTTAATCTTAATCATGAGAAACTGGGGCAGCTGTTAATCTCTGGATGCTGTTTTCCACGCTGATGCTGTGCTCCACTCCTGAGGCAGCTCTTGTTCAGAGTGACGCAACGTGGCCGACGTGGCTGGAGCCTCCCGGGGTCCTGTCATCACATCACTGTTCAAAGGGCAGCAGCGTGGGGCATGGCCCTGTGCAAGTTCTGGTTTTGTAGTGCTTGATCTTTCCCTCCCTGCTGTGAATTGAGGTATCATTAAGCTTCCTACCCCTTGGAGGACCAAAGAACAAACCAAGGTATTAATGAATACCTTGGTCTTCGAGCTGCTTCTGGAAACTGTTCCGCTCCTTTAAAGTAGTGGATGCTTCCACAAAATCAGTATGGCAATTCTGGAGCAAAAGGCTGCGCCGATCCCTCTTAACATACGTAAATCTGGCTAAAGATAAATTCGTCTCAAGTTAATTAGGAACGGATTAGAGCTAAAGCAGAATAAGAGACTCCTTTTAAACTGCACAGGCATGACCTGCATTAGTGTAGATGCTTTTGGAAGTGGTTTCATTTCAGTCTCTCACCTCTGCAGAAGTAGTCAGGCTCCTGCTCACAGGAAAAGTTCTTCCAGGCCTTCAGCTTCTCCCAGGTCTGTAGTTGCCTTCCAGCGAGCTGGCTACTTGTGGCCATGCAAGGGTCCAGCAGGAGGAGGTGTATTTCCATACGTGTACCTGTGGGACTGCAGAGCTGGCCGGGGACTCACCTGCATGGGGGAGCATTGCACCTTGTGGAAAAAATACTGCAATGGGCAAAAAAATCCCTGCTCAGGCTTTTCATAAAGCAGTGTTTAGGACAGCCTGATGGGTTTGGGTTGGTGTTTGCTTTGGAGGCCTCATGGCTGCATTTCAGACTCAGCTTCCTGATGCCTCTTGGGCTTCCAAATGTTGTTTCAATTTGCTGCTGGAGCAAGTTATCAGTGTTCTCTCTCCTTGTCTGTGGCTTTGATGTGTCTGCTGCCTCCGTGCAGTCCTGGGGACCAACAAGAAGCCCTGCTCTGAGATAGCATTTGCTGAACAAAGGTGAGGCAGCTATCATGTGAGGAAGGGAGGCATTGAGCCAGCCTAAGGACCGTGGCGTGGACAGAAGTGTGTTTGGAGTGGGTTTGTCCCATTTTAAAAAAGGGTTGAAAATGAAGGTCGAGGACTTGTCCTGTGTGAACAGCCATGCACCAAACAGGCATCGGACTTGCCTACATAAGATAGGGTCGAGATGTTCGGATCAGGTGCAATGCCTGTGCATCTGATGTCCTCCTGGAACTTGTGCAGCGGGCGTAAGTGGAAGGGAAGATGCGGTTGGTAGCGGGTTAGACCAGTCACTCACCTTGCCCCTAAAGCTGCTGATACCCATTTGGAGCAAGCAGGTCTCCGTCTGCTGACACCAACGTCCCTCTCCATTGCCATGGGGCTGTGCCCGGCAGCGGCAGCCGCTCGGCGCCTGCTGGGGCTGCTCCTCCTCGCCGGGCCGGGCTCGCTGAGCTCGGGTGCCACCCCGCGGCTCTGTCCGTGTCTTCCGCTGCCGCCCTCAGCCCCGCTTGAGGAGTGCTGGAACGGAACGAAAGAAACCCCAACCGGTAGCGGAAGCAGTGCCGGTTTAGAGCGGCTCCAGATAATTCCTGGTGCAACCAGCACCTTGCCTCCGCTGACAGCTGTGTGTGTTAAAGATGGATGAAATGAGTAAATGACTCCAAATGCCAGGGGTCTGCAAAACGTTTTGCCTTCTAATTGTCATGACGCCTCGGGGCACAGTTTCGGAATAGGTGTTGCAAGACAAAGCAGAATTCCTTTTCCTCCTCTTTTTTTTTGTTTCCCCCCATCTCACTGCTGTTTTAACTGGAGAAAGCGGAGCATGTGCTGCTGGCTAAAACAGCACTGCACCTCTTCCTGATGTCTCTTCTGGACTCATACTGTCTATTTTAGGCCCAAAGGTGCTTTTCATTGCTGCATATGAGACACAAGGAGGCAGTGTGTGTGGATGTGCCCGTGTCCTCCGTTGCCGGGGGAGGCTCTCCGTACCCCTGCATGTCTGCGCTGCTGTGCTGTGCTCTGGACGTGCCCCCCGAGCAGCAGCCCTGACCCCGCAGCCTAAGGCGGAGCTGTCAGTGTCGGAGGGCAGCAAACAGAACTGCCTTGCTCCGGGTTCAGTGTGCTGGGCTGTGTCCTGCGGCCTCCCTTGGCTGAGCATCGCAGGACGAGGTTCTGATGCAAATGCATGGGCAGCATCAGAGCATTACAAAGCGGCTATGAATATCTGAAAGCAGCAGGAGAGCTAATGCCGCGCTGTGGCTGGAGCGAGCATAGCTTGACAATTACTCATATTAATTGCACTGGGTTTTATGGCTGTTCAATGCTTGAGTGCTCTGGTGTTTCAGA
>JAOEHX010010056.1:24118-35448 GCA_025448015.1 Bolborhynchus lineola | reverse complement strand
GAGTGCACCCCTCAGGTTCCTCTTCTCTAAGCTGAACAAAAATAATATCCTTAGCCTTATTTAATAAGTAATGACCTTTAGTCCTTTCACCATCTTTGTTGCCCTCTTTTGAAAACATTCTAATATTTCTATGAAATAAATTCATTTATTCTGCCAATTTAAAATAGGGTTAAAGTTACTGTCTTTAATCAAAATAGCTGTTGCTTACATACACTTATTTTCACTAGGTTTCTTATTTTTATCTCTATTATTATTTCACAAGCAGACTTACATTATATTATGTCTTAAATGTGATCAAGACCCAGAATTTATATTTCTCAACAATTAAATAAATAAATGTTGCAGTAATGTGCTAGCTTCAAAGCCTTTATAGCCACAGCTTGTTTTACATGATGTGAGGACTGATATCTCTGAAGCAACCCTGCACTACAAAACAGTGTAGTTACACTAAAATCATGTATCATGCTCCACAATAAATGTCACATGTTAGGTACAAAAGCTCAGAAAACGGTTTCAGTTAAAGATGCCATTGCAGAACTTCATTGTAAATGTTCTGACATGAGAAAATCTTCATCAGATTCTTAAAAAACCCTTATCAGGATTTTCTATGTGAACTATCATATTTATACGTACATGCAAATAGGACATACTGTAATAGGACACATTTGCATATGCTTCAAGGAATGTTGGGGTCACTTTGTTCAAATTCTCAAACAACAGTACTGATTCACAATTGGAAGGCCTAGTACATGGAAAATTTCAGCATAAAATCTGGAGTTTCTGAAAGTCTTCACTGAAACAGCATCATATGCGGACTGATGTACTTTCTTCCCTTTTTCCCACAGAAGAAACATGATTACACGCGAAATCCAAAGTACAGAAACTGGAATGCTTTCTGTAAGTAAGGTTTACACTGGATCTTCCATTAATGTATATTATTTTAATAAATCCAAACAACAAAAGGGGGAGCAATCAGCTAGTAAGACATCTAAGCACACATGCGCTACTTTGGAGCACTGGCGGAGTGACCTATGTAATATTGCCACCTGCTGGCAAAGGAAGTGGAATGAGCAACTCGACAAAAGTATTTTCTCCATATATTTTGGGGTAGATCCACACACAGAAAAGGTAGTAAACCAGGCTACTGGCAATTTTGAGTTACAGCATTACAAGCTAATACACAAAAGCAATATTCTTATTTGTACTACGGAGTTTTGTATTTTGGATTTGCATTAGGAACAAAGAGGGTTTTTAGCTTATCACCTGCCTTTTAGCTCTTAGAGAACCATCTTGAGACACAAAATTATTCTGTTATTTTGCATTTGCTGCTATCAGTTTCACTGTGATGGACTCATGATGCAAAAGCTCAGCTCTAGGAAACTGCAGGAACGGAACAGAATAGAAGCTAATTCCTCTGAAGGAAGCCCTTAATAGAAGCAACATTGACTACCTGTGCTGGCTTGCTCAAGAAGACCTCCAAATTTGAGGCATGTTATAATTAAGTTCTATCTATATTGTGAGAAGGCTGTGGACATTAGACAGCCCTAGCTTCAGCAGGAACACCAGAAATTCCTCTATCATTTGGTCAGGTCACCTATACATTCTCAGAGCAGGTCTGCTGAATGTGGCCTGGAACAGATGCCTGAAAAGCCCACATGGATTACCTTATCGTCATCCTCACATGTCATGACATTGGAGAAAGGGATCTCTGCTTTGAACATCTTCCGACAGTGCATGAGCTGAACAAGCAGGTAGCAGACTGTCTTGAACTTCATTCTTTTGGCAGGCTTAATGTCTGAGAGAATCAGTCCAGGAAATATCTGTTGGTCAGGAAAATAGCATTTAAAATCGTGTCATTATTCCCACTCAAACCATCCTATGATTCTGAAATTGTATTCCCATGCAGGCATACGCGCTTGCTGACATTTCCCCCATCTAGTGGTCGGAAGAAAGCAGCATCGCAACCAAGCAGCAACACATTTTGATAAACATTGTATATTTGCAGATGAAGATTACCTCATCTTTTTTTTAACCTGAGATCTAAAGAATCTCTTGAACAGACAGTATTTAAGCACATTCTTCACATTTTGGAACCTCTTTTCTACATAGGAATATCGTCTATTAAAAAGCATATTAATGACAAACTCTGAAAGAGGCAATATTTGTATTTCTTCAACTTTAAAATATATTCTGGAAGAATACAGGAAAAAATAAGGCAAAAATGAGCATTTTTATTAATTAATGTTAAAAAATATAATTTCAGTCTTTTTCTTATTTCCTTGTTTTGTTACTTCAGCCATAGGTAAGGCTGTTAAAATCAGAAGGAGGTAGCTTTTGCTTTAAAGATACACTTACATACATGCTCTAAAGGAGGCTGTGAGTTACTGAGGTTGTATCTTACATCTTTCTTCAAAGCAAGAAGTGTTATACCATACAAGAATATTCTGAAAGCATTGTGCATAATCTCTTCCTTTTACCGCACAGCTCCCAGCTCAGCAAGGACAAATATTTTCTTGGTTAACTCATCAGCATGCATTTAACTCTTGCTGACTTCAGTAAACCCTTAGCACATACTCACTTTCACAGATCAGAATAAGAGTGATCCTTTGTTCTACCCTCGGTATTTTTACAAATCTTATTCATGCTTCTGGCATGTGGAATGTGTAAAGCAGTGTTCATGGGAAATGTGGAAGGACCCCATGCCACCACACTAAGGGAATTAGAGCTTGTAACACTAATCTTCTCTGGAACATAAAAATAAAGAAGCACAGAAGATTTGGTCCCTGGTGTTCCTGGGTACAAAAGGCAAAGCAAATCACACGCCAAAAACTTTATTCAAATGCTCTAAAAACCACAAATGGCACTAAGGATTCGCTGTTCAGTCTTCATAATCCTATGACTTACTAGAGAAGCTTGTGTCATTACTTCAGAGATCAAGGAATGAAGAAAGAAGCATTCATTTAGCACATGTTTTCATGGATACTGAAATTTAGAGAGACAGGAAAATGATACTGCTTCTATTTTGAATGGCAACTCAGGTATAGGTTTGCTGTGCTAAACGTGCCATGTTAAGCAACTCACATAGCTACGCACTTGCATTTTCTAGAGAATCAAGGGTATATCCTCTTGATCTACCAATACTCTCTTTAGTCAGCTACACTGTGGCTATGAAACACAAGAATGACTTGTGTATACATAGTTTTTTATTAGCATGTAGCTACGTTATAAACATGTGACACATTTCAAATGTGGGAAGGTGCCTAGGTATGCACATGTGCTTTGTTGTGCACTGCAAACCCAACTGAAACCAGGCAGCATCACCAGCACGGTAGTGCATGGTCATTAGCTAGAATTTAAAAGGACACTCATGTATCTAGTATGTAATCACCTGTACAAATGATAGTTTAATGAAAGTGTCCATAAAGTGATTCCCAACACGAACCCCTTCTTTTGAGGGCTTTATGGCAGAAGACTTCCTCTTGTACTGCAATAACAGCATAGAAGATACTCTACAAGGATATCCACATAGTAAATAAGTATTCCTAAGGACACTAAATAGAAAGTTATTATGCTTGAGTATGGCAGATATGATAAGCTTTTGAGCTACCATTCCCAACAGCCAAAACATACTTTCTGGACATGTGCTCTACTTATAAAATTTCTCAATTTTTCCTAACCCTGATTCCTCTAAAAGTCCTATATATTTTATTTAGCTTCCATATCAACCTTTTGATACAACAAAAATTAGTAACTTCCTTGAAACTCCCTCCAGGTTTGCATTTTGCTTCACCTTTTTAAGAGAGAGATGAAATGGAATACACAGAGGTGTACAGGTGAACCATATCTCAAGAGATCGTTAGCTCTTTCTTTGCCCAAACCTTTCACTGCAGACATTGCATTAACTAGGTCAACAACTTCAGTTTTTATGTCTCCATAAGATTGGCTGGAAAATATGTTCTTCAGTAAGTAGAGAGCTGCAGAAGCTGGTTGACAGCCTTCATTATGGAACTGCCACAGTAAAGGTGCAAGAGCAGCAAAGAATAGGTAGAATGTCTTACAAGTGAAAGATTGAGGAAAACATGACTCAGAAAGGCAAACCCATGGGCACGACTATATCCACCTATAAGGATTTGAAGTCCTCTGAAAAAAGAACTTAGACCTTCCTTGATGCGAATTTCTTATTATAGATGTGTTTCTGTACTAACCTGCAACTTTAACACCTGGAACGGATACAGCCGGACTCACTCAGGCAGTGTGACCCTGGCACACCAACATGACTTTTCCCCAAACACGTATATTCATGCACTTTCCTGACCATATCTTCAAAGAAGTAAGTAGAACATTTTTAGCTCACACCACCAATGCATCTATTTTTGTTTCTAAATCTTACCAGCAGATACTATATCAACCTTTGTATGTTGGAAATAGAAGGGAGCTTTCCAGCTGTCTGGAGTCAGCTCGGGCCACTGAAAAAAAAAATGGAGTAGTCTCCTGAGCTCCTCAGTAGGAGAAAAACAGCGACAAAATGGAGGGAGTTCAGCAAAGGTTCAGCAAACCAATCGGGGTTCTAAAGCATATGACATACGAGAAGAACCTGTGGGAATTCAGTTCATTAGCTGGGAGCAACTAGATCTCTCCGTAGCCTTCCATCTTCAACCACCTAAGTAGCAACTGGAGAGAAGACAGAGCCACGCTCAATGTAGAAATGCTCAGAAGAAGCACAAGAGACAATGAACATAGGCTGGATCAAGGGAAATTCCTATTTGATGCAAAGAACGTAAGTTTTCACTGTGAGGATGATGATGGGCGGGAGCAGGCTGCCCAGAGAGGCCGTGGAATCTCCAGCCAGGGAAACACTAAGCACTCACACAAAAGAACTGCTTTCAGCAATGTGCAGTTTCAGAAGTGTATCTAACTGTGAGGCTGGCCGTGCTTTGAGTAGGAAAGTTGACCACATAACTCCAAAGGCTCCTTCCAAATTCAGGTACTGTGTGATGCTGCGAACATGTGTGGAACACACATAGCTACGGTTTTCCGTGGCTGTCCAAGAACCTGGCCACACAAAGGACATTGCAGGACACACAAGCCAGGCATACTGGCAGTATGTATAATTTCATATCTATTAATATAATTAATAGATATGTATAATCTTTATATGTATTTATATGTTTGGAGCTTTTCTTTTTAATCTAGTGGTTGCAGGACACACAGATTCTGCACTGGGACTGAGGATTTTCCATCCTACTATTCTATATTCACAATATTAAAAATACAAAGGCATTCTTTCCAAATTTAATCTCACAAATCACATCCCTTTTTTAGTGCTACTTTTACAGCAGAACGCCGCTTGTGACACAGTGAACTTCAAAGTGGAATATTTAAGTAATCTCACCTTCTGCTGTTATCCTCTTCTACAGGCAAGAAATGCAGTACAGTCTGTTAAAACAGACTTAAAAAAACCCCAATGTCTCTCACTCTTCCTCATTTCTGAACTTGTTCCAGGCCAGCATTACAAGGAAACTGGACTGCAGCATTCTCATTCCAGCTCACTTTTTGTAATGCATTTTACTTTCACACTTCTTTATGACCCTTGGGATCACCTTTTATTCTGTTCACTGTTCATTTTCTTCATCATGTTAGGGATGGTTGGGTGGTTGTTGCAATACAGCTGGCAAACAAGTTTAAGAGCTGGGATTTTCTAACAGAGCACTCTGAAAGCAGTCAGACTGTCTACAGCTTTGTAAGTATCTTTAAGTATGCAGACAACAAACTGAGTGCTGATTAGAATCCTGGGAAAACACCCCAGTGTTCGAATCTCATGTAATACCCTGGTAAAGGATTCACTGGTGCTTATCTGGGATTCACAGAAACAGCAGCAGTCTGTTGTTCCCCTGACTATGTTCAACTACAGTGCTTAAAATGACATGGGAAAGAAGACACTAATGACATACAAAGCACATTTACAGAAATCATCAAAGCTGTAAGCATTATGTCTGTCTGTTTTCTCTCTTCAGGCAGGCAGGACCATGCCTCTTGGTTAGCAGTATTTGTTAACGTCTGCACACCATTTTGCTCTGAGACAGGTGCACAAATCTTATTTGGCTTTTTACCCTTCTTACAGTTAAAATCATCAGACATATACTTTTTCCATCCTTTTCTACTGCCCTCATGACACATTTTACTTATACCTCAGCTGTCTGTCAGGAAAACATATTAGTTATTTTTACCAGTAAATAATACAGCTTCTATAAGACAAACTCTTTATATTCAGAATGGTTTGGCCACTTGCCTGACACAGAAAAAGTTCTTAGCAACTGTGAAGATTAAAACAATCTCTAAGAGAAAAGTAAGTCTTAGAGCAGTGCCCCATGCTTCCCCCTACTACAGATTCCATATGTCTGGAAGAAGAAAAAGAAGAGAGGAAATCGATGTTAAAGCACGTTAATAGCTCCACCATCGCTGACAGCCCAAGCTGTGTGCTGTCACATTGACAACAATGCACTAGCAGTTTCACAGCAACTGCAGAAATAATCCTGAAGATGGACAGCAACACACTGTGCAACACAGACACCATTCCTCTGCCTGTGTTTGTTGGGTGCTAACATAAGCAGTGTTGGGGTGCGTTATATTCCAACAACTTGTGCAATGCAGTGCCTCAGGCACAAATCAGCCCCTGTCCAGATACAAGCTAGAGCTTCCATCAAAAGGCTGTATGTCTATCTGTTAAATTAGATTTCGTAAGGTGTGTCTGGGGTGAAATGCCCAAGTTATACATTCAGATTTCTAGCTAAGTTCCTTGGTAGGAGCTGTCAACCACTGGGAGCAAACACCACCCTGGAATGTCCCAGTTGTGGCAGCAGCAGTAGCTGCAGGTAGTCATCCGTCTGAAAGCAGAAATCAATGTGTGCCAATCTTTGGGCTCGTATGCTTCACTTGGGACATTTCAAATTAGAACAATTTTGTCAAATACGTTTTTGCTGTCTGCATGCTAACATATTAGAGAGTTTATCTGAGTAGTTGAAGTTTTCACATGCCTTAATTGCAGATCACCCTTCTTCTGTTACTACTTAGAGTCCAGGTGTCAGAGCTCCAGCACTCCAGAAGGGCTGGAAAGCATATGGTCACTTAAGATAAAATACCCTCAGAATGAACTAGTCCAGAAGGCTGACAACTTACAATGACCATGAAAACTCTTTTGAGACAAAGTGGACTGGGTTTTTTGTGAAAGTCAGATGCAAAGGAGTCCTAGGGAGCTACCACCCATATGGATGGATTTACTGGGCCAGAAGTGCTCTGTGGAGAACAGGAATTGTACATGTTTAGAAAAAGAAGGAGAACCTGAGAACAGTGTGGTATGTTCATGTAGGCATAACCACAGTGATTAAATCATATTAACTTTGGAGAGAAGGAAATTTCCTCCAGTATAGATGGATGTTCATTTTGAATGGAAATACTAAATCAAAAAGAATTAAGTGAAGTAATTTTAGACCTGTTGCTTCACACAGGTTTATTTTGTTCCTTCTGTAGCCTTCTTTTTCTTTAGTTATTGTTCACATGATGATGTCAAGATACTACCTTTTAATCAGGTAAGACAAAAATCCAACAAACTGCTATAAAAAACCCTAGTAATACATGGATTATAAACACACATTGCTTCACGCTAAAAAGCTAGATGAAAGTATTATTAAGACACGTAGAAAGCATCTCAAGAGGGTATATGAGCAGTTATTCCAGTGAAAAATGCCAGTTGCTAATAGTGATTCACAGGTAAAAATGATTTATGAATAAAGTCAAAAGGCAAGCACATGGAGTCACTATGTATTTCATCCATACAACACAAAAAAGCTATCATGAACCTATGTTGTTTTCTATGTGCTATATTTTACAAAGTTCATTCCATGCTTGGGGAAAATAAAAACCAACTCATTCACAGGGAAGACATAAGCAGACAAAACCTGATGGTTGGTGTTGGAAAGATATGGTTCCTAGTAATTTGTTTTAACACAGAAGGTAGATCAACTGCTTCATGCAACAAAGCTGATTAACAGTAAAGGGGGATGTTGTACTCCAAGTCAAAAGTTACTGCCTTTTCAAGCAGCAGAGCGATAGAAAATGTGTTTATTTCCTATAACTCCTTGGTGACAGGACTGCAATGCAGGAAGTTTAAAATCCCATCTGTTTATGCTAGATGAAACAACAACAGATGAAAATGATGTGACAGCCTTTGCCACTTTTCTTGCAGACGGTGTCATGCAAGTTAGAGCTGATTTCAGGTTGCTGAATTTCTGCCTATCAGATCATGAGTCAAAGAAATTAAGTGATCAACCTTTTGAGCTGCTAAATCCATCTGCAGCTCATAACAAATTATGCCACAGGTGTGTGGTGTAGTTACTTGCTCTACATTTCTTCAGTTTGCAGGACCTTTTCCATTTTAAGTAGCATTTTCCATTGAATGCTCCCAAGTTGTGTTTGCTTATTGAGAGGATTCCTGAACCTTCAGGCTTTCAATTTAGTTTTCTTGAAATCCTAACATTGAAAAAAATGCTCTTGTCTTCCTTAACTATGGCTCTACCTTCTCCTTTCAAAGAGATTGCCAGCATTTTGGTTTGGATGAAAATAGAATTGAAATTTTAGATGTCTGCATTGAAACATTTAGGATATGGTTCAACACTAGGCAGGAGACAGAGTGCCATATCTCCAACCAGCATCTGCTTCCTTCTGGCTGCATAACTAAATAAAACAAGGATTCAGGAAAAAACAGTTAGACCCTGTCACCTGGGAATTTGGTCATAGCATTACTCAGAGACTTCAGATAATAGGGCAGGGCTGTCCAAGCTCCAGAAAGGATTTTCTGAGACTGTCTGCCATGGCTTTGTATTTATGTGATAAGGTAGGAAAGAGAAATGTCAGCCTTTCCAGAGAAACAGCTAGTTTCCAAAGGGCAAACAGATGTAGCACTCACTTTCATGGACTTCTCATGAATTTCCGTCACTGTGTGCTATTCACATCAGTTTTATGACCCCCTTTTCTGGACACAGGTCTGCTGCTTCCTGTCAATGATCTAGAGCATTATTTGTCTTTGCCTTAGCTCTGGAGCTGGCAAAGTTACTTTACTGAAGCTGGTTACCTTAAGCTGGCAGTGACTAACAGTGATGGCAGGCTCACTGCTGTAAATGCAAAAATTAACACATTTCCCCTCACAAACACTTGATCACTTCTGACCACTGCTGTCTGCAAAAGTACCTTCGGAAGTTTGTTTAATCATCTGTGCTGGGCTGTTGAAATCAATGAGTCTTTTCAAAGCTAAAGAGATGCCATCAGAGAGAACTGCTGCAACAAAAGTAAGCCCAACCAAATACAAAATCACCCAGTTATCACCAAGTTTGAGGCCAAACCTCAGGAAGTGTAACACTGCAGGAGAATCCTACATTCTAGAGCAACCACAGAAGCCAAGTACAATCCAGCTACGCTCACTACCTCTGCTGTGCTTCTGGGAGCCAGCTGTAGAAGCTGTAAAACTGAGACTACGTCCGGTGTTAGTGCTGACAATGACAGAATAAAAAATTCTAATGAAATCAGATCCAGCCTATTAAAAAAAATACCATAAATCAAATTTTAAGCATATGGCTTAAAAATCAGAACAAGGTTAGTCAGGTAGATTACAGAGGAATCATTAATGGAAAAAGGTATTATCTTGGTCTAAGAAGAGTTACAAACTTCTTGTATGGGGCTCTGATACTAACGTATCTGGCCTAGGCTTTCTGCCCTGATATAACATCCACATGCAGTAATATTTACAGTACTTCAGAAAGCCAGGACCTTTTGAAACTAAGAAAATGTCCATGTGTTTAAAGCATAGGGTATCATGAATATTTCATGTAGTAGAAAGAAATGTGTTTCTCTAACTGGATCAGACCTGTTCAAAAAGTCCAAGATATTCATGCGCATGTCAGCCTTGTGGCTAGTTACATTAATCAAACTTTTCAAATCTTATTATGGCCCACATCACTATAAGCTGTAGTATCGATAATAATAAATAACTTATAAATAAGAAATAAATATAAATAGTAAAAATACACAATATATAATACATAAATAATAAATGTATACTATAAATAAATAATAAATAATAATAATAAAATAGTATGAAAACATAATTAAACTTTACTTAAAAGAAATGTGCATTTTCAGAACTAGAAACTGTCAGGGCACTGCAACATTTTGTATTGTATTAAAAAAACAAATTTGCAACAATTTTTAACTATGATGGCCAGCAAAGAATTTGACTTAAAAATTTTCTGTATGCCTTTGGAAATCACATAAATTACTTAAGTTTTTTCAGAAGCTGCTTACGCAGCCAAACATGCATAATTGCTGCTTAATAATAACAATAGATTAATATAATCTCTACCAAAATAAAACTTGTAACAAAACAAAAAGGAAAGTATTCCCTCAGTGGCCACTTAAGGTTCTCCAATATTAGCTTATACACCAAACTTCTATATCGGATCAGATCATAATACTGTGGTTGTTGGCTGATTCAGCCACATATTAAATAATGGAATACTTCATAATGCGTTCATGTTTAAACATAGCTAGTGCATGAATGAATCATCCTACATTGTTTCTCATTCTTGGTTTGGGTGGTATTTCTGATAAAGATCTTCCTGTCAGACTAAATATGGGAGAATGTGGGGTATGTGTCTCCTAAATAAATAAATAAAAATTATAAAAGCCCTAAGTGGGCCTATTTACCTTCCAAATTCAACAGATTCATGGCCATCTGTTGCTCATAGAATTGACTTTCATTCCTCTTGGCATCATACCTGATAAAGTCAGTTCATATTAATGTCAGAGATGATGCATAAAGAATAAAAAATGTGTCTGCATTTCAGCTACTGAGGCTCTGGAGGAAGAAATATAACATTAAACCAACAGATATTTGAATTCACCTAAAGAAACTCTTATCTTGTCTGTGCTTCATGGGCAGCCTTCTGTTTCTATGTCTCTGAAGAGTTAATGACTGAATCAGAGTAGGAGGGGACAGCAGGCATTTATTCTGAAGGTAAATGCAGTAGTATGTAGCTCGTGGTCCAGTGATCAGTATGCAAGTATATGAAGTCAGGAGATGTGTGGTGTACTCTAAGAAACAGTGAACTGACATGCTGATTGATCTGTGAGCCCAGAGGAGAAGCCAGTCAAGACCAGTACAATTCACAAAGAGTTTCTCTGTGCCAGTTTGACTGACGCACCGTTCATGCATGTCGGAGAGCGAATGCTAGCCAAGCTTTACTGCAGCATCTGCCACTTCCACAGGCCCATCAGTGGCA
>JAOEHX010010056.1:0-17498 GCA_025448015.1 Bolborhynchus lineola | reverse complement strand
GGGAGGAGGGGGGGAGGGAATCTGTTTAAAGGCTTAGTATTTTTCATAGGTAAAATGTGGGTTATTTTGTCCAAAGAATTGAAGTAGCAAAGAACAAAAAGAATCTGAGTTAGCTTAATGTATGGTAAGATGATAAGGCAGTATATGAACACAGTTTGCCATTGAGAGTGTAGCAAATGCACTTTTGAACAACTGTTACGACCTTACTGCACCTTTTTAGACTATGCATCACCATGGTATGTGATTTCTATTAAATGAAATATGCAGTATGTAAAGAATGAGCCTTTGAAAACAGTTGACAATGGCATTGGTGTTCATGTATTTTTACAAGTATTTTTATGTATATGTATATTTATATATATATATTTACAAGTATTTTTATATATATATATATAAAATGAAATATGACTAAGAAATTTCGACCAATTCTGAGGTTGTAGGAAACAGAGTTGGAGATTGATCACAAAAGTTCAAGAAACACGACTTTGCACAAGGAGACACAGAAAAGATGGACAGTGCTTCATGGGAATTGTGGATATGTTATGATTTTGAGTGTTCCAGTGTTAGTATCAGTCAGATTCAAAGTTCTCATTTTAAAATGAATTTTCACATCTAAACACTTAACTTTCTCCTGCTTCATTCTTTGAAGATTTCTGTAGGTGTCTACAGAGTATATTAGGGATCAATTTTTCAGATTCTAAAACCAATAGAATTACAGCCAGATTGCCTTCTGAATGTGCCTTTTAAAAAAATTCGGATTTCCCCAAAAATGCAATGACAGATGCATTTCTGGGTGCTTCTTTATTCTCATTCCTTCAGAAAGACTTTTACCTCCGTGAGAGTTATTTTCTAAGACATAAGTAGGCAATGCAAAACTTGTGAATAGTAACATGATGCTCGATCTGTTCTTCAACAGATCAAGTGGTGAGAGTTGCTATCCTTAATGAGCTCTTCTTCATTCCAGTTCATTACAATTGGTTGGTGTCTGCAGTGAGGAAACATCCTTAGGAATGCATATATTTTAGGAACTGAATTTTCAATATGTTTCATGGTAGCTGTAATGTTACTTTTATTACTGAAAGCTATACTTACATTAATGACCATCGTGTAAATAAAGTGTTCTGAAGCCTTTTTTAGTTGAAGAACATGAGAATAAGTTTATTTTTCTCTGTAATAGCACAATTGCAAAGTTGTATGAAATCTTGAGCTTCCTTTTTTTCAGATACATGCCCTCCTTTTTGGAATACTAGGAAACAATATATTCATAGAAGCATAGTCCTCATAGACTTAAATGTAGTTATGACTAGCTATTTAAGGTTATGGTCTGAACTCAGAACTAAGCGAAGTTAGGCTTTTTCCAGCAGTTAGAATTTTTAGGTTTCTTTATAACTGTATAGGGTAAAATTGCCTGTTTTCCATGTGCCTTAGTTTTACAGTATAACTGAAAAACTGTTCCACCTGATTCTTTTGTTTGTTTGTCTCTTACTCTCTTACCAGCTTGCAAAATGTACTTCTGAAAAGATAGTCAATATGAAGTCTACAGAGAAGGGGATTTTTAAATGTTAATGAAATTCTATGCCTGAGCCATCATCACTATGTAAAGAAATCTTCTGTTGTGTGCTATTAATATACAGAAAAAAATACTAAAGATATTTTAAAAAGACATCACTCTTACCCTTCAGAAGTTACTAATTTTAGTTACATAATTATAATTACTTTCATCACAAACTGAAAGTGGTTTTAATTTATGGATTGTACTCCCCTCTCCTCCACCCAAAAACCACCAAAAAAAAAAAAAAAAACAAAACAAGAACAACAACAACAAAAAAAAAAACAACACAAAAATAATTCCCCAAAACCTTATACCCTAGCAAAACCAAAATAAACAAAACCCACCAAGCAAAGCTGAAATTCATTTTCCCAAGTTTAATTGTTAATTTTGCCTAATTTTCATATAGTCTTTTGTGACATAACTAGAAAATCGAGGAGATGCTAAGAACATGGACAAGTGTTGTTGGGAATCTGAGTATTAATTTTTGTGAAGGAATAAAAGGGAGAAGATGTCAGTGATATGACACAAAGCAGAAGATAAAATTATTAGTCCATTCCAGATACTGCTGTATGTTTCTGCTACCAAATCAAAGCAATCTTTAAATCGGTGATTGAACAGTAGATTTATGAGAGCATGAATTTTATGTTTATAAAAGAAAAGCTCTGTAGTATTGGTATTAATGTTATACGTAATTACACATTATGTATTAGTACTGATATTTCTCAGGTACAATTTCAGGTCTTTCAATGTCTGAGGAACATTAAAGGGAATACAGTGATTTCATAAATTTAATCCTGACCTCTGGTGGCAATTGTCTTGAATTGCTGCCTTAATTCAGTGACAGAAGTTTTCATTATGCTTCTCTGGAAGATTCCTTTCATTTATCTTAAACATGTGTATTTAGTGATGCAATATAAATTATACCTTTATTTTTAGCTAGTAGACCACAGATTATCTTTTTACTTTATATTAGTAAATAAAATTTCTGTGAATTACTTTGAAAATACAAGCAAGGAAGAAAAATCAGACAGAATGTCCTTTAAGGGACTTCCCTAACTTTCATGTCTTTTATTCACCAAAGTAGTTGCTATTGTGTATCTAATTTGTTGTTAAGTGTAGTTTTTTATTACTCTTTGGTTTCTTTACACACTTGTATCCAGGGCTCATGTTATTCCTTGCTTCCATTACCTTAAGATGCTGTGCAGTTTGATTGTTCCTTAAATGTTTAATTATTTGCCGGGGAGTGTAACTAAGCACATCAGAAGGCATTAAAGCATAAGGACATTTCAGCATTAAAGGTAAACTGCAAAGTTTTAAATGAAGAAACTATAAGAGTCTACATCAATAGTATTTACAGACTTGCAGAAGATCTCAATATGGTTAACCTCTGCAACCATGAGACAAAACACATATGTCCAGTAGGCCTTGTCTAGGTATCTAGTAAAACAATATTACAGATGAGTGAACAATGAATTTTAAACTAAGATGTTTTGAAGCTAATAACTCAGCCCCAACTCTCTGTCTGCTCTAACACAGCAGAATTTTTGTCATGCCACTACTTGCGAGACTCCTCGTGAGTCTCCCTTCGGCACGGCACCTTGCTGCAGTGGCCTGGCTGCTTTTTGCATAGATTACAGTGCCGTTTGTCGTCTTGTCATGTTTCAACTTGCACTGTACCAGGAAGCATAAGGCATTTGAAAGGAGAAGGTATCAGATGAGAAACAGCATGGACTACTGTGTTATTGTGGTTCTCTTTCTGTGATGTCTGAGAGCTACACTCCTGTGAAATAAGGTGGGATTTATGAAGTTCCAGGCAGTTGTCTTGAATGCAGAATCTCTTTTATAAGTAAAAGGTCTTTTGTAGAAATTCCAGCTGCTGAGATGTCTGGAACATATAGGGAGATAAGACTTTTATGTCTTTCCTAGTAGCTTTTGTTATAGAGCATCTAAGAGTCTGATTGATGCATACAGAAATCATTCACAGGAAGAGGAGCATGTCCACTGGAGTAGATTACAAGAATTATACACTACATCTTAACCAATTAAGCCTAAATAAAATGGGAATTGGAAGGAAAAGAACTATTTCATAATAGTTTCTTTTAATCTAATTGTGTTATTAGTCTGGGACACGCACCAAGATCTGGATAAAGACATTGGTGCCAGGCACTGTGCAGAAAATTGTATGTCTGAATGTGGAGCAAACATCTGGCAATACACAACTGATGTGCAGTGCCTCTGTCAGCGGCCTCCTTTTTGCTGCAATTTTTTTTTTAATTCTCTCTAAAATAAGGTATTAGTCTCTCTGTGTTTTCCTTTTTACTGAGGAAGTCAGAAATTGAAAGGGCACTGTGTCAGCTCTGCGGATTCTTGTCTAATGCAAGTTTATTCAGTCTCTTAATACAAACTCAATGACTATATTGATCGCATTTATGACAGTGTACTTATTGATTTGGTCAGGCATGGTAGTCCTTTGTAAATGAGCCCTGATCTGGGCTATGGCAGATGTCTGAGCAGTATAGCTTCTTATTTTGATGCAAACATAGTGTTTGGGTCTGAAATGCTATGATGTCTTTCCATCTCTAGTGCCATTATTTTTCTTTCAGGCTCCAATATAATAAAGAGCTCTGAGGGGAAATACAGCTATTCTTGCTTTTTCATTTCAAAACATTGGTCTGCTGTTTTAAAAGCTTGCCTGCCTGTCCTGTGGTTGCTCACAACTACACAGCATATTATTTTCATTTGATTTGGATTTTTTTGGTTTTTTAACCTGTAATTGCTACTTTGGCTTGTGCTTTTGGAGATTCGTACATATTTGTTTACACAATCTATAGAACCAAAATTCTTATAGGAACTGAATGGAGTTGCAATGCTAGGTGAGTGAAAGAAGATATTTTTCAAATGTCTTACGTTGGATATATAATTTCTGTTCTTTTTCAGTTTTTAAAAAATTCTTTCACATTGAATGTTAAGAGTCTGTGATACTGCCTATAATCCGCTGTTGAGAGATTGGTGACTTTCAGAGCAAATCTTGGGGTGTATAAATATCTTTGAGAAGCATAAATATGCTTAGTAATATATGGAAATAGTAACCAATTTAAGATGCAGTAATACTGCGTTTTAATAATTTTAAGTATAAAGCTTTGCATTGACCTTTAAATCTGAATTCCTTTGTTTAATCTAGATATTTAAATTGGTAGTATGGTTTTTGTTCTTAGTAGTGTTTATTTTTGCAGTTTGGGGTGTTTTACCTGTTACCTATGCTTACTTCGGTGCAATTTACAGTATAAAAAGCTATTCTGTGTTTCAAATTGACTAAATTTTTTACCATAAAATTCCAGTGGGTTTGCAAAAATCACCATATAAGATTCAAATGAATGGAAAATAGAAATCAAGCTTTATTTCAGATAATAATGTATTTAGAAATTGTCTTTACACAGGTAAATGGTTGCAGTTTTGTGACAAGAACAGCTATACCCGCAGACTTAATCAGGGTACAGTACTGCAAATTGAATCGTAATACTAATGATGAATGCTAAAAACCTTAGTTTGTTATAAACAAAAACTGTGTTGCTGACTAATAGGTTATTTTGCATGCTGTGCTATGCATCTGCAGTTTGCTAAATATTAATAGCATGTATTATTAAACTTGAAATGCAAAACAATTTACTACTTCTGATAAGGCCAAGATTATGAAACGACTTGCAGAAATGCTTTATGTCAGTGCTTTCAAGGTGTGAATTATACTAACAAAGGAGGTTACCATGGCAATAAGATCTCTGATGCTGTATTGTATGTTAATGTTCTAAGGTGGCATTTTATACTGAATTTGATATTTGAGTTTACTTACTGTGATAAAGTGTGAAAAATGGCATGTTAAGGAGCTTGGATTGATTTAGGAAGAAGAATTTGGAGTTGGAGAGATTTGTTCTGAGCATGGAATGCAGCGCTCTCATACGCAGCTAGAGGTGATGGAGAATGAATTGGCTGGGAAACAGCAAGAGATTGAAGAGCTAAACAAAGAGCTAGAAGAAATGAGGGCAGCATATGGTACAGAAGGATTGCAACAGGTATAATTACCTTATGTTGCTCTCTACTTGCTACTCGGTTACATGCAAAAAAATGTAGAACATCACCTGAAAGAGTTCACACTTAATGGTAGCTGTTCAGACTGCTGTCAGTGTGTGATAGATAATTACACAGAATTTGTCGATCACATACCATGCACTCTGTTGTGCCGCATGGCATTTCCACTGTGTGTTGCTTTTCTTTGTGTTATGTGACTAGAATTCCAGTCTTCTTTCCAGTGACTTTCTTCAGAGCAGGAATGGAAAGACTTTCCTTCAAGAAGAGCCCTAATTCTTCGCTAGTTGTGCAAACACTGTATTTTTTTTTTAATACCTTTCTCCAAGATCAGAAACCCTCCAGGTTTTACTTCCCAAAGAATGATAGAACTGCGTTGATCCTTGAAAGAAAAGGTGTTTGTATGTCAGACTTCACAGTCTGAAATACAAGGCAACTGTGTCAGAATTTTTTAGTAAGCGTCTAATAACTTTAGATTACAGGAAAGTGTTTCTTACTTTAGAAATACCATTGGAATTTAAAATCAGGTTTTAAAGTAAAGAATATTCCAGTTTAAGCCAGTGGTGCAATGCACTGAAGTCAGTACTTAATCATGCTTCATGTCATACTTATGTCTATCTTTTAATCTGGATTCAGGTCATGTCATTGGTTTTTTTCTGGTTTTTTTTGTGAAGTACTATAGAAGTCAGAAATTTTTCTACTGTTCAGTCATTTTCACTGTTGTTATTGCGCAATTTTAGTTTTTTCTGCTTTCATTTGTATTTCATCTGTGAAAATGCATGTCATGTTTTCCAGCATACTAGAGTGGTCTTTAAGTGGTTGCTCTAGAGGTGATTTATTGTTCTTTTGTCCATTGGTGAATTTCTGGTGTTAACACTTTAAGTCAAGCTGAACTTCTAATTACTGCGCCTTGTATCTGTTGTGCTGAACATAATAGTCATAATTATAGCCTAATAAAGAACATAAACGTAATTTTAGTTTCCACAAGTGTGGCTAATGTTTTTCCTGAAAAAGCTAAAAGTGAAAATGTTTGCAATTTTTTTAATGTCTGATTGCTGTTTTAAAAAGAAATTAAAAATATATTAAAACAAAACAGGCTGTGGTACAATAATGCTATAATATTGGCAGCAGATTTTTAGATGGTGGTAGTACAGTGCATAATGTCTCAGTTGAGAAATGTTTATGGTTTACTTTTCAGAAGACACAAAAGAATTTTTGATAGGGAGTGCGAAAGATATGTTGTGTGCTTTAGTTCTGCCTGTTTGGTAAAAAGATTGAATTAAAAATGTTGAAAATTATCGCATAACAGTGTGTGGAATGGAACACATAAATTTACTTAGTGTCATCGAACAGCTGTAAAAGGGAAGGTATGACACACGTAAGTGTCTGATCTGTTCCCAGTTTTCTCTGTTACAACAAACATTAGTATTTCCACTTAAGTCCATGCTTTTGAAGTACGAGGTCACTGCAGTGTTCTGGGAAGAACTTTAAAAAAAATGGTTTGGCTGGTTTTAGCTACTTCTGTCTTGTATGTCATAGAATCATAGAATAGTTAGGGTTGGAAAGGACCTTAAGATCATCTAGTTTCAACCCTCCTGCCGTAGGCAGGGACGCCTCCCACTAAACCATGTCACCCAAGGCTGTGTCCAACCCAGCCTTGAACACCGCCAGGGATGGAGCATTCACAGTTTCCCTGGGCAACCCATTCCAGTGCCTCACCACCTTCACAGTAAAGAACTTCCTCCTTATATCCAATCTAAACTTCCATTGTTTAAATTTGAACCCTTTACCCCTTGTCCTCTCACTACAGTCCCTAATGAAGAGTCCCTCCCCAGCATCCTTATAGGCCCCCTTCAGATACTGGAAGGCTGCTATGAGGTCCCCACTCAGCCTTTTCTTCTCCAGGATGAACAGCCCTAACTTCCTCAGCCTGTCTTCACATAGGAGGTGCTCCAATTCCCCTGATCACCATCGTGGCCCTTCTCTGCACTTGTTCAACAGTTGCATGTGCTTTTTATGTTGAGGACACCAGAACTGCACACAATACTCCACAAGTGAGGTCTCACAAGAGGAGAGTAGAGGGGCAGAATCACCTCCTTTGGCCTGCTGGTCACACTCCTTTTGATGTAGCCCAGGATACGGTTGGCTTTCTGGGCTGTGAGCGCACACTGCAGCTGGCTAATGTTCATTTCCTCATTGACCACCACCCCCAAGTCCTTCTCTGCAGGGCTGCTCTCTATGTCTTCTCTGCCCAACCTGTAGCTGTGCCTGGGATTGCTCTGACTCAAGTGTGGGACATTGCACTTGGCATGGTTTAACTTCATCAGGTTGGCATTAGCCCACCTCACAAGCATGTCAAGGCTTTTAATATTGTCTCTGTCCTCTCAATTGGTAAACATTATGTGGAAGCATTATAATTTTAACTTCAAGACTCAGGGTACAACCCGGAGAAACTTCTTTGTAGGGGCATTGTAAACAAAACAGTTACAGATGATGAGTGATGGATGGAGAAATTTGCAGTACATAGAGATGAGCTTTCCACTAGCCTTAACAGAGTTCAAATTGGCAAAGTGACTTTAAATCAATATGTCTATAAAATTGCACATGAAAATAGGCCAAATTAATACTGTAGAATTTATGACTGCCTGAGTGTAATGCTACAAAAAAATAAAACCATGCAAAGTATTTTTTTCTGTACTTTTATCATTGCTTCAGATTAAGTTCACTGTATCAGTTTTGCAGCTTGAGCTGATCTTCTCATGTAGCTATGAGTAGTTTCTCTGTGTTCACAGTGTAGGATACTGCCTTGTATCTGTTTAGTATGATGTGAATGCATTTATTGCACTTTTTGTGAGAGATGAATGTACATGAGTAGTTGTATAGAATTGCTGAAACACTATAAATAGATATTCTGGCTTCCTTTATGATGGTTTGCTTATGTGGCCACATCTTTTAGTTTACATGTAACTATGTAACTTAATATTATGTAACTAATCCTCATAAAGGTTCAGATTATGTTCTTTCATAAATTTAGTTTATGGAGAGGTCATAAATTGATAAATGAGGGGAAAAAGTCTATTTTTGGAATATTTATAAGTAGAATTTATGAGAGTGGGGGAGTGGAAATATGCTCCAGTAGGTCTGTGTGACATCTTTTAAATGGAGATGTGAGGGCATATTCTTACCTAGTTAAAATAAGCTGGTTCTGTTTGAGTGGGTTTGTCTTTGTGGCTTTGATGTGTACTAATAGTTTAAATACTGTCTTTTGTAGCTGCAGGAATTTGAAGCTGCTATCAAAAAAAGAGATGACATTATCACTCAGCTCACTACTAACCTACAGCAGGCACGAAAAGAAAAGGATGAAACTCTGAGGGAGTTCTTGGAGCTTACTGAACAAAGTCAAAAACTGCAAATTCAATTTCAGCATGTAAGTTACAGGACTACAAATAGTTTCTGGGGGTTAGAAAATCAGTGTCAGTTTGGACAGTCTGTAAATGGCTACTTCCTGCAGAAATGTAAAGTTCTGTGCATTCCTTTAAGAATTGCTCTCAGTACAGATCAGCAGTTACTTTACGGGCCCTGCAGCTGTCATAATACCTGGTTTATTGTATTAATTCACTATAAAATAATGAAGATTAGTCTGCTTTCTTTTCTTGTATATAGTAATTGCTTCTGGTAAGTACTGGATGATAGCAGTTATCTTAAACAAGAGCATTTGTGTAATTAGTTCTCAGAGCTTTGAGCAGAAATCCATCCTGTTCCCTTCGAAATCAAAGCAGCCAGCCATCAACTTTGGTGGGCCATCATTTCATGCTTCAGCCCTTCCTGTATTTTTGGGTAAAACCTGCCTCTTGTAGTGTTGTTAGAAGGTAGTTTAAACAACAAAGTGAAGTTTCAGAGAAGAATTTGTTCTAGAAAACACTGGTGTTTGAGGTTCTGTGGACACTTAATCTGTGACTAAAGTTTATAGAGTTGTAGTTGAATATTGTAGTATTTTATGCTGATTAAGCACTTTGTATAGCTTTTTTGAACTTCAAGCGGCTTATATTTTGAAGTCTGAGTGTTTACTATTAAAAATCAGGTTTTGAGGACAGCACATAGAACTACTTTATTTTACTACTTAGAAATGTTTCTGAGACACTGCTGTCCTGTGCTAGCTCACCATAAAACAATTCAGTATGAAATATTTTCCATTGGCTGGCCATCCTAAAAGAAAAAGTATATTTCAGTTCCTCCTAAGAGAACTTACAAAATTTTATGATTCTGTGTAGTGTAAGCTGCTTCTGAAAAACTTGATGTACTTTCATGTTCTGTTTTTTTTCACGTTTAAGTTGCAGGCAAGTGAAGCCCTAAGGAACACCAGCCATAGTTGCACAGCTGCTGACTTATTGCAAGCCAAGCAACAGATAATATCACAGCAGCAGCAGCTAGAAGAACAAGAATATCTGCTGAAGAATTATCAAAAAAAGAATGAAGAATTTGAAGTGCAGATTACGCATCTTCAAGACAAAATCACCACATATGAAGTGGTATGTTCCTTACTGGAAAGATCTCTCTTCATAGTCTGTTTTTCTTTTCTGGATTTTGTGGTTCCGTTGAAACATAAGGGCCAAAGCAGAGATTGTAAGTGTGTGTGTGCAGCATATAATGTATACAAAGATCCCAAGTTTTTAAGACTGGTTCTGTTAACTATCATTTAATATGTATATTATTTAAGACAGAAAATTTATCACTAGTATGTATTGTGTTTTAAAAAACAGCAGAAATATTTACAACAAATTATAAAACTATGTTGTGTATTAGAATGCCTTCATTAAATTACAGTATTTTTTTCCCTAACAAAATAACCTGCCTGAACAATCTTTTCTCTTAAGGAAAGAATGAATAATCTTCTTCATATTCTTTTTTTTTTTTAATTATCCTTTATGGAAAATATCTTAAATCATAGAATCAATTAGGTTGGAGAACACCTTTAAGAAACCATAACACTGAGGGATAGTGACCAAAAAAATTGTCATTAACCTTCATTAGTTTGAAGCACTTCTTTAATTTTTTTTTTTTTTTTAAGTAACAGATTGCAACTGGGAAAAATGAATGTGATTATTTTCTTTTTTGACCTTTTTTTTTTTTTTTGAGGGTTGATGTGAGGTAAAGGGAGCAGGGATTGTCACTTTTTCCAAAGGTACAGAAAGCCTCCAAACGAGATCAACAAATATCTATACTTACTTTTTATAAACAATCATTAGCCTTCTAAAGAAAGTCATTGTGTTTAAATGGCTGTGTATAAATGTTCATATATGTTCACTTAGCAAACTAAAGAACATGGTTTTGCTCATTTTTTAAAGGAAAAACAAAAAAGTGAGGGGGAAGATTTAAGTAAACTACAAGAAAAAGAAGCATTAGTTAACGAGCTGGAAGCAAAACTTGGAGAAGAAGAAAAAAAATCATTTCAGCTTAAGGAAAAATTATCAGATGTCAGTAAATTACTTGAAGAATCGAAAGAACAGATTTCTCTAAAGAACCAGGAGATAAGTAATATGAGAGCTGAACTTACCACCTACAAGCAGAAAGAAAGACAATGTTCTGATGAAATAAAACAGTTAATGGGAACTGTGGAAGAACTGCAGAAACGATGTTACAAAGACAGCCAGTCAGAAGCTGACATTGTGCAAAGAATGGAATTAGAAACACAAAGGAGACTGGCGCAACTTCAGGCTGAATTAGATGAAACACATGGCCAGCAGATTGTACAAATGAAACAAGAATTAATTAAGCAACATGCAATGGAAATGGAACAGCGTCTTTCGCAACAAAAGGTAGAATTGGAGAAAACTTCAAGCCTGTGTTTGAATGAGAATGTTAATAAAGATAAAATGCATTCAATGACTATTAAAATTAATGAAATGAATGTAAGATTGCAAGATGCTGATAATGAAAGGAAAAGAATAAAGCAAGAATTGTCACAACAGATGGAAGTCTTTTCAGTAGAGAGGTCTCTTCAACAAACTAAAATTGAAGATCTTCTCCAAGAACTGAATTTTTCAAGAGAGCAGGTTCAAAGAGCCAAACAAAATGTAGTGGATATGGAATGTAAATTAAATGAAGCCGAAAAACACCAGTTTGTGATTGAAGATTTAAAAACTCAGCTGGCTTCTGCCTCAGAATTTAGGAAGGAATTGGAATTAAAACATGAGGCAGAAGTCACAAATTACAAAATTAAACTTGAAATGCTAGAAAGAGAAAAGGATGCAGTTTTAGACAGGATGGCAGAATCTCAAGAAGCAGAATTGGAGAGACTGAGAACAAAGCTGCTGTTTAGTCATGAAGAGGAGCTTTCCAGACTTAAAGAAGATTTACAACAAGAGCACATGGTCAACATGGAAAGCCTTAAAGATAACTTGAATATGCATCATAAACAGCAGTTAGATGAGATACAAAATGAAATGAGTCAAAAGATAAAAGCTGTGCAATATGAAAATGACGACTTACTCACCAAGCAAAATCAGTTGATACTGGAGATTTCAAACCTTAAAGATCTACAGCAGTCTATTGTAAATTCTAAATGTGAAGAAATGACACTTAAAATCCATGAGCTGCAGAATGAGATTGAAGTGCTTAGACAAGAGGAAAAAGAAAAAGGTACCCTTGAACACGAAATTCAGGAGTTGCAGCTTAGAACTGTGTTGATGCAGGAACAAATGAGGGAGAGAGAAGATAGCCTGCAAAAAAAATGTTCTGAACTTGAAACACAAAATAACCTTCTTAAGGGGGAAAAGAAAACTCTGGAAGAGAAATTAAAAGGCATGGTGGTAGGCTCTGAAGAAAATGTTATTTTTAACAGTGTTAGCTCTAATTCAGAAATTTTGGACTTGCAAAAAAGAATAGAAAAGCTAATTACTGAAAATGAGCAACTTAAAAACCAAAATGGTCAACTCCAGGAGGATAGTGAAAGGCAGAAGAGTACCTTTGCATTTACTGAGAAAAAATTTGAAGCTAGTTATAAAGAGCTGCAGAAAGAATGTGCTGTTCTTCTGAAGGCAAAAACTGAGTTAGAAGATAATAAGAATAAACAGGAAGCTGAATATAAAATCAAACTCAAAGATTTGAATGAAAAACTTCACCATTTACAAAGCAATAGATCAGTTCTATTTACAACTAAAACTTCTGGTCTTGAAGGGAGTAAAGAAATCAAGGTGTCTAGGGCAGACACGTTTGAGGCTGGAGAATTTGTTGAGAAAGATGTGACAGAACTGATGGAGAAGCTTGAGGTTGCCCAGCATGAGAAACTGGAATTATCCCTGAAACTTTCCAATCTCTCTGAACAGTTGAAGTCAAAACATAGTGAAATTTGTCATTTAAATGAAAAACTTAAATCTTTAAAAGATGAGAAGGAACAAGTTCTAGCAAAATGTAAAGAACTAGAAGTCATAATTAGCCATGCTCAGAGAGGAAATAGCAGTAATTATCCTAAGACAAAATGCTCTAAAGGAAAATCTCTAAAAACTGCTGCTCCAGCATCTGAAAGGAGAAGTAAAACTGCTGGTCCAAGGAATAAAGTTGGTGAAGGAATAAATGTAAAAGGAAATCTAGGTTCAGGTAAAAATATCAGTCATGAAGTGACAAAAAAAAAGGAAGTTCAGCAAATGTTGAAACCGGAACAACAGTCTCTTGTAGAACATTTCCATGGGATGACAGACAGGCTGTCTGATGAAACAGCATTAATAGCTGTTACACAGAGTGAAAATAATAATCTTCAGCAGCAGGTGGATGCCTTAAAGTCAGAACAGGTACGTTACATAAAGCAGTATAGAAAACAGTTTACCTATGAAAATTTGTAAGCACTTGAACTTGGAAATTTGCATCATATTTTTCCTATTAGGTATGCTTTAAGTACAGGTGTATGGTAACGTGGCCAGTAGTTGACAGTGGTTTACATGAATGACCAGAATGATAACCACAGTCAATGTGTACAAGGATGCTTTTTTTAAAGTGAAAGGGATACTCTTCCCTGACATTTAATTAAATCAACAACAACAATAAAAGGTAAGAAGAAGATGTCTAGGGCACTTTGCACTTTAATGTAGCATTTAAGTTATTTGAGGTGAGGTCTTACTCAGGACATTTTTTTTTTTTAATCTGTGATTAGGTTTTCAGTTCTCTTAAGTACTCATTCGAACAATATAAAGAGAGAAACTCTTGACTGCTCCAGTCATCTTTTATCAATCCTGTGAAATACTCATCTCCATTATCAAAACTTTAAGCTATATGCAGTTATCACTTCTTAAGAAATGTATCTGTATGTAAGAGTGAGAAATGTGTGAAGATACAGACTTACACGTATTGTGATTCTAACCAATCAGTGTTTTGCTGGAGAAACTTTGCGTGTTATTTTTGGTATTGTAAATGAATCGCAGGTAGTATTGAAAGAATTGTTGTTTGACAGTAAAACTAGCTAAGTATTGCATTACCAGTATTTAATTAGTGCTGGAATCCTAAATCTGGCTTTAAATTTATATACAGTGATGAAGTTGAATAGCATGGTACAAGAGGTATGCAACTAAAGTTTCTGTAGAAATAGATGTTAACTAGTCTTCTATTTTTTTTTTTTTCCATGTTCTAAAAATCCACCCAACTGTGAACTGATACCACCATTGCCTAATTTTATGTTGTGTTGTAGTTCATTCATTTCCTAAGAAATAAAATAAGCAAAGCCACACTGGAAACAGTTGTGAGGTTATAGAAAAGAGCTACAGCTATGTAATGTTTGGGATTGTTTTGTTTTGTTTTTTATGAGGCTGTGATAACAGTCTTGCAACTTCCTGCCTTAGAACTAAAAATTCATCATGATCCAGAGGTGTCTAAAAACTTTTTCAAACTTGAGCTCTAAATAGCTTATTATTGGCAAATCCTAAACATGCTTTGCTTAGGAATAACATCCCCCGAAGTTCATACTAGAACATTGGGAATGAATGTTTCTAAGGTCTGCTAATGATACAGTCTTTTTTTCCTGTATTTGGAGTGAACTTTCTTAACCTATACTCTGTTGGTAATGATACTGCTCTCACTTCATTGGGGTAAAATTTCTTGGGTTTTTATTGCTGCAAAACAGGAATTGAAGTATATTGAGTTTTCTTGATTTTTAGTTCCGTTTTTATTTAAAGTTGAAGTTTCATAATATTATGTTACAATTTGATTTTTCAAAACTGCATATATGTTTTTTTATTCAAAGACTGATTTACAGCTGCAGATGGAAGCACAGCGCATTTGCCTGTCTCTGGTTTACTCAGCTCATGTAGACCAGGTTCGTGAGCACTTGAAAGCAGAAAAAGAGAGTGCACTTCACAGTCTTAAAGAGGAACTTGTACATAGTCATCTACAAGAGATAAATGATCTGAAAAAAATGCATCAGCTGGAACTCCAGACCTTGAAAATTCAGCAAGGAGGTAACTTGACCAAAATTACAGGAATGAGGCCTTTGATATGAAAAACAGTGTCTTTAAAGAAGCACATGTGCATGTAGCTGTCCAGTAAATTATTTGTATGCTAAACTGGTTTTGTATCAAATTGTTTACCCATTATAAGTAGTCTGTTACTCAGGGTACTTAGGGAAAAAAAATAAAAAAAAGAGAAAGAGGTAATAATAGTATAGGAGAAAAAAAAAAAGAAAAATAGAAAGTATTACTGCTCATGTTTTGCTGCTTTGTATTAGGTGAATTAATTGTAAAGCACTATATAAAGATTCATCTTTAAGGCTGTATTCTTTACTAAAATAGTAAGCAAATGCATCAGCAAAATATTCTGGGGCTCTGTTCTCTCAGTACTCTGTTCTTTGAATTCCTGCACTGACTTCTATCCTACATTAAGTAAGATTCTTTGCTACTACTTCTTTGAAACTGTTTTGCATCTGTGAGCTTTTATGTTTTCTATCCCTACTTTTTCTGTCATCTCACGATTTGCCCCTGTGTAATTCTTTTGTCTTAAGTCCTTTGTCTTCTAGTATGTTTCTGTAAAGTTCAACCTTTGTAGAGGTCACAAATGCACAAAGCCTTTTCTTTTCGCTTACTCCTTGAACATGCAGTTCTACCATAATAATTGAATGGATGTGATGGAACAAGAAGGATGGGAACAAAACACTATGCCTTTATAAGAGCTGAAGGGGCAACCTCACTGAGGCACGAAATTAGGCCTATGAAATGTTGTTGTGCATCTAGTGTTTAAAAATAATATGAATAATTTGTATTCATAGATGATGAAGTCAAATCTACACAGAGACTTATAGAAAAGCTCAGTGAAGCTGTGACTGAGGAATGTTCTAGGCTTGCTCAGGTAAGACTTAACAAAAAGCCTTTTTTAGAATGGAAATTTTGAAAACGAAAAATTGCAGCTTTTCTCTTTGCAGTGGTCTCAAAATAGACACTGATAAACCTGATCTTCCACAATAACATTGCAAGAGTTTTTGTATTTTTTTCCTAAACTGTTTCATGTCCTTGTCTGGACAATTCTGCTGGTTTATACCTAGTTTTAATCTTCTATTTAACATTTGTCTTACAACTTCAGAAGTTGGGTGTTTTTTTTTCCTTTCTACATGTCTTTGGCTATACGTTTTTGATTTAACAGTGGTCTGTTATCATGCACATACTGACACACAGGACATCACCCTCATGTATGCAATAGGATAGTATTTTTTTTCTTTGAGCAGAATATCATCTACAATCTTAAAAGTGCCTGAGAATCTAACAAAATTGCTCTCTATATTTTTTCAGTAATTCAGTATTATAGTCAAAAATTGAAGCTTATTTTTAGTCTGTATTCCAATATTAGCCAGCAGTAATACTATTTTGCCTGTTTAATGTAGAATACTAACAATCAATGGCCCTTACAGGTGCTTTTTGACCAAGAATCAAGTTACTTATTAAACTTATTTCTGGATAAATTAATCTACTTCCATCATTCATTATAAGCCATGTTTTTCCAATTTTAAATACTTAAAATGGTTGGATTCAGTGGTGTGGGGTTTTTTTTCCTTCTTTGATGGACTTCTTTCAACACCTTTCCGAAAATTGGGTAGCAGGACTTCTTTACTTGAGGGCCAGCATTGGAGAGATTAAGCAGGACTCCATGACTGCTCACAGAAAGTAGCAGAGTAGCAGCTGAATGAGAGTCTTTGGCATTAGTTGTTTCACAGCTGGGAAAAATACTGTCAGTCATGATTCCATGTTGAGCTTTCGGAGAAATTATGTTTTTACTTTTTAAGTTGAATTTGCTGTCTGTTGAGACCCAGATGTTTACATAAAGAATCCCACTGTGTGCTCTGAGTAGGATATTTCTTTTGAAGCATCATTTACCTTCAGAAATCGTATGGATAAATCTTCTGTTTGTCTACTTATTGTAAGTGTGGCAGCCATTCTGCTAGCCAAATGCCACCAACAAAATGAGTCTGTTTATGACATACTTGAGTTTTCTTTTGCCATCCCCTTTCATCCTACTTGTTCAATACTTAAGAGCAATATGATTTGTAGTCTCTACAAAGATCTAAATTTCTGCTATAGGGAATCCTTCTTCTAAATAAAATTGCAGTTCATGACACATTTACAATGTAAATTTGCTTTCAGTGTTAATCAAGGAGGCCTTTCACTGCCAGATTTTAATACTTGGCAGTTCCAAATTAAATACCAATTCCAAAATATATGCATATGTATTTGTGAAAAGTCTTTCCATACTTGTTTCTTTTATCAGGAGTTTTAAACATTGTCTAGGTACTTATGACTCAACAGAACATCTATGCCATCATTTCCACAGAAAATATTATTCACAGAAACTACTTTCTTGCCACAGTTTCTCCTGTTTTCTTTTTGAATTGTAATTG
>JAOEHX010010053.1:14793-27387 GCA_025448015.1 Bolborhynchus lineola | reverse complement strand
AGGTAAAGATGTTTAATTATGTCAGTAGACAAAATTGAGTCTGTGTCATCTGTGTTTGGCTGTAATATTTGGAAAATCAGGGGTGCAATCAAATATAAATGCCAGGAAGACTAAGAATGATATAGCTTACCAGAAAATCTCTCGGCATTCAGTTGAAGGGTCCAGGTACAGCCAGTTTGCCAGCTTAAAAAGAACCACAAATGCTTAAATCTCATGACTCTCACTTTATTTTATAGATAATACCTGTATATTATTGAAGAACAATTAAAAAATGATAGCTAACTCAGTAAAAAACAAAAGCAAGTAGTTCTTTTGGCTCTTCTGGTCATTTTTTCTTGTACTAAGTCTTGCAGCAGTTAATTTCCCTATTTGTGTTAAGGTTAAACCACAAAGAGAATCTTGAATCCTAGCCCTGTTTAATCCAGTATTTAGTCAAATGAAGTTTCCCTGTCTATACAGTAGGATGAAATCAGAATTAAGCACAAAATATTAATATAAATTTCTCTGCTGTGCATGGGATGAGGAACTAAAAAGCAGCTTGCAAAGCAAGCTACTTTCGAAGATGATAATTCCATATGATAAGTTTTGTACCAATGTCATATACAGCCAGTTAGAAACTGCTTCAAAATCAGAGGCATCAAATTTCATACTATTTCATGTCAGAGATGCATGGCTGAAAAATTCCTATTAAAAACATGAAAACATGCCAAATGCAGAAAAGTGAACAACTGAGCAAAAAGTGAGGCAAAGTGTTACTAATGTCTGCCAACTGGTATTATTCACAAGCACCATCAATCGCACATGAGCAATCTTCACTGCTGCTTCCCCAGAACAAGAAAACCCAGCTCACCCCTAACTTCTAGTAGTGTAGTTGTCCTGTTTGTGGCTTATGCTCTTCTCTATTGTTCAGAGATTTCCTCTAGTTCTGTGCATCTATTTTAACCCTAGCCAGTCACGTTGACGCTGACAGTAAAAGGGAAGAAAAAGCTATTCAATTAAACATCTTTAGCGCTATTTAGAATGCAGATGAGCCCCTCAGCAATGAGGAAATTAGTATTTTATGGTGAAGCATTTATATAGTTTATTCTATATTTGAACCATAATAAATTACATCCATTTTTTTTACAAGAATTATAACTGACATGCTGTCAGAGCTGTACATGTACAGCCTTAGAAATATACATAATACTTTGAAAGCTGTCACATTCGGTACAGTTGTAAACATCACCCTGGGTTACCAAACTGTTATCTTTAGGTTTACTTCTTCGGATAAACCATGGGATCTTGGCACATTTCAACCAGAGAAAAATCAATTCTCTCTCAAACAGTTGCACAGTAGTTTGCCACCCGTGCTTAAGTGCACAGCCTCATACTAGCTGAATTCTAGTTTGTGTCTGTGAAATATCCACAGTCAGGGACTTTTTAGTTTGGTCTGGGGAAACACTGGAGTGACTCATTGTCCTCCCTCATGTTGGCATTTTTCAATCCAAAAGTGCCACTGCAATTCTAAATGAACAATTTTGCTGAAGAATATTTAGATGCATGTAATACATTGCAATGCTATTACTACGGTGTCACTTCTGTAGACTGATCCTTATGAAATGTTTATACTGTGTATAAAGTTTACAGTTTTTAATAAATCTGTTGAATTATTTAAAAATATTATTGGAGAATGATAGCTTTGTTATGGGATTCTCTAGGAGGGTTCAAATTCTACAGGAATATCATTACTCTTGATTATGTTCTTTAGGATGCTGAAATTAAGTTACCTCAGATGTTACCTTATAACTGAAATTATTTTCATTTTACTCCCTTGTATACATTCTTTTCTGTTTCAAAGTAGAAACCAAATGCAAAAAGAATAAGAGTTTCCTACTGGAAATTTAATATAACTAACTAATGAACTCTACCTTAGCCTAGAATGAAGAAGATCTTAAACAGAGCAGTGATTCAGCTGCAGAAAGTGTGGTTGTGTCACCTCCTCCTCCAGAAGAATTTGGCCAGGATCCTGCATTGACCTATCTGTCCTAAAACAAACCCAAGGGCTTCACTGGGTCTCAGACTGCTGCAGGGGTCCTGCAAGAATTGCTGGCCTAGATAAAGCTAGGTTTGGGGAAAAAAATGCTGTAACAGCTATTTCCATAGGTTTTTTACATCCTGAAGACAGCCTGAAGCTTTGTGACTGGTGGCATAGTGCCCTGTTTCTGCCCATTAGGTAGCACAAGTGGGGGCAGGTGCTGATAGCTCTGTCCAAAAGAGGTTTCTGGGTCTGGCCAAAGCCAAGCTTGGGGCCCCAGGGAGCCAGAAGGTCAAAAAAATTAAGTACAGCAAACAGGTCAGCTCCCATGTGAGAATGGACCTGGAAACTGGGTGGAATTCAGGTGCCTCCATCTCCTTTTGGGGCAGCCCCTAGCAGCCTGACACTGCTGTCAGGTAATGTCATGGGTTTTTTCCGCTTCAGGTGGTAGAAGTCTAGACCAGAAAACCATCTTCTTGGATAGACTTGGATACTTTTCCACCAAAAAGTCTTCCCAGTCTTTGTAGCTCTATCTATTTGAGGTCTGGTAATGCCAAATGTCATCAGGGGTCCCACTGTAGCGGGCTCTGTCTCACAGAGAAAAAAGGAGGTGCCAAGCCCCAAAAGCAACCTCCACTGCACACAGCAACGCTTATGCTGTTGTTACAGTTTAATTTCCTCCTCTCTGAACCATCTAAATTCAGCATGCATTATCCTTCTGTTATTTATGTAAATGTTTAGATTAGGTAATATTTTATTCTACAGTGAATGACACCATAATCCTCCTTATTCTTTTCCTTTATCATAAATATTTAGTTTGTTTTTAGCTTGTGGGACTAAACACAACGTTTTCATTACTGTAAAATCTTCCCCTTTTCTTCTCCTGCAAGCATCCCTGGTCCCCTGGCAGTACTTTGCCTCCCAGAACATGCTAATATTGCTTGCATTACTGCAGGATTACCACAGTGAAGTATACACTTGGTATTATAATTCATAATGTTGCTTTAAAAGATTAACCACTCCCACGGCTGTGTCTGGTAATTACAGAGCAGACTTTTTTTATTTAACAAAGAACAGTGTGCACAAAATGACTGGCAAGGAGGTGTTTGGGGCGTGCTTTGTTTTTCAGCCTCAGAGAAATCCAGATGCAAAATTGATAAAGGAAAATGAGAGTGGGTTTTAAGCTGAGGTACTTCAGTATATAAGTAATTTAACGGCTTTACACGAAGGAGATGGCACAACCAGCCCGTGGAATGTCATAGACTGATGCAGTTGGCAATTGCCAGCTCAGGATACTTCCATGAGCAAATCCAAAATAATGAATAGACCTTCTGGAGTTTTCCAGGCAACTGAGTGTGCTGGTGAAGAGCAATAGTTAGTTTAGCCTGTCAAGGTTCATTCTTTTTCAAAACTCCAGTCCTCCCTCGATGCCTTCTAATGGTTTTTTGAAACAAAAAAATGTTTTTGCATGTACAACATTACCCATTGTGCTTTAGTTAAATGCATTTCAATGTCAGATATAGTCCTGGTTTGAAATTGCCTGCTACCTACCCCTTTCCTGAGAGGATCTCCAGGGAGGGCAGCCAGATTGACTTTAATCGGCCAAAGACAGAGAATGAGTTCTTAATGCAATAAACGGATTGAGTGTGCAAAGTCACATTAATATGTGGGACCTTGATCAGTTTTTATTAAGGGATCAGGAAATGGTTTAATTGCTGAGTGACAAGAGCTTGTGTTTGTTAAATTGCTTATTTGTGTTTATTTCGAAGCCTTGGGGAACATGGTAATTCATCCCATTGTTGTTTGAAAATGTGGGTCTGGCACCCAAACCGACTGCACACAACAGACACTGGTCCTGTAGCAAGTGTTGTTTCATTAATATTTACCACACTCCCATTTGGCGAGGATGGCAGCCCTTAGAGCAGCAAAGTGGATTCTTCCTTCCGTCTCTCCTCGCTTGGCTTGTCCAGAGCCAGCCATGCTGTGAGAAAGTTGGAAATCTTGTACTTAAATGAGACACTCACTGTCTGTTAAATGAAAGTAGCTTTTAAAGGCTGCCGAATGGTAGAGCAACACTTACTGGATTGTTCTTCCTTTCACAGCTGGAGATGTAATGGTTGCACACCCTTACAGAAAACTCCTAAAAGATCTCAGAGCCTGAGGCAAAGCCTGTTGAAGCTGTTTGTATCTTTCCATTCATTGGACTGGCCTTTGATCAGGCACTTATACATAGGGATAGCTTTCCTATACCATTTCTGAATGGGGTTTTAGAGTAGAATTTTTCCCTGCCATAGGATTGCAGCAGTCCTGAGGATAGATCTGCTTTCTTGGCTGGAACTGACCGGAAGCCTTGATGGTACAATGATGCCTGGCACTCCGTGCTGGGAAGTACTAAGTTTGCTGTGAATTTACTTGAAAAGTCCCTGGCTAGCAATCATTCTAAATATAAAACTTTCTGACATCCTGATACTTCTTTCCTTTCGATTCTTGCCTTACTTTGGAAGGTCAGTTTTCCATCCAGAAGCACCACCTGGAAAAGCTTTCCTTCCTGTCTTCTCTAAATTAGCAATTTAAAATACCTTTTTTGATGGAGGAGGATAGACAGTTGCTGATGATTTGGTTTCTAACCAGCTTTCCAGTTCAGCATCCAGCACTGTAGAATGCATCTACTTCTGTAGAAGGAGCCTATGAATAGTCGTATCAATATACATTACAGGCTTGTCATAACTCACTCATTTCCTATTTCAAACATGAGGAAATATACTTGAACATATCTGTTGTATCTGTCAAGACTTCTCATTTGTCAAACTATTAGTGGTCCCTCTGTCAACATAAATAAATCTGTCCATAAATCTTGACAGGTATAATCATTTGTTGCATTTGAAAGGCAAGTCTCTAACATTAGACCCCTTTTGATTCCTAACATGATTATCTTTAAAGAAAGACATTTCAGATGCCTTCTGAATCTGGCCTCTGTCAAATGATTTCTCCGCTCTTGCTGAGTTATCTACTCTTACGAAGTAAGCAAAGGCGTAGTTCCTGCTGTCAACTCTTTTGAAGACCACACGAATCATTAGCATTGTCATGGCTCTGAGGTCCTATCCTGCAAGCATTTATGTTCCTGTTTGTCAGACTATGCTCCCAGTACGCATATTGTTCTTTGCAACTAGATTTCTCATTCCTATTCTGAGCCATTCTTCTGGCACTATGTTGTCCTTTCTTTACTTTTGGGAAGCTATCAAAGAACATTCTTTGAAGGTATTCCATCTGACACTGCTGATCTTTGCAGCACTGTTGCTGTTGGCAAACAACCCATACCCATATAAGAGAATTAAGCCTCTGAAATGGCCATTTAAATATAGGCTCAAAATGGCTGTTTAAATACTGGCTAGCATAACTTAAGATTGAATTCCATAATACCAACATGCACTTTGCAAGCTCCCCTGCTGCTCTGTGGCACACTGAGGAGCTCCAGCCTTACAAGACTCTCCAGAGAGATATGAAGTGACCTTGTTTCTGTGCTTGATGGCCTTATGTTTGTAATTTTGCCTGCCTTATTAAGTTAACAGCTATCCAGTATTCACCAAGCTGGAATATGAAGTGAAGGTCTTTGGCCAGAGTTCGGTGTCTCAGCAGACAGCTCTGGCATATGACCCAGAGATTGGTCAGTGCACAAGTGCCAGACAGCAACCAGCAAGTCCACAGCTTGCATGGCTTCATAATATTCTCTGCCACATGGGAAACCTAAAGCACATGTTTTTGCAAGTAAGAATGAGCCAGGAGGCTGCTATGGCTGGGTTTATGGGAACTACACTGAATCTCCAGGGAGCTCCTGCAGGAGCCGTGATGCTTGGTACCCAAGCTCCTATGGTGCCATGGACATGCCCAACTTACACAGCCATGGGAAATTAGCTAGTGAGTGCTGAGGATCCCAAGACTAATGTGTTCCCTTCAGTCTTCTGAAGAAAGGAAAACTGTCTTAAAACGTATTTAAAGTTCTTTATATTCCCTCTTTTAACTTTCCACTCCTTCAAATCATCTGTGGTTTGCTGCAGCAAAGATTTTTAATTGACAGAATTTCAACTTGTGCTCTAAAGAGACTCATTACTTCACAGGTCCTTTAGCTTCATGGGGCCTTGATACCATGTGGGATATTTCCTGCTTTCTTCAGTGGATCCTTACCACTGAAATTAAGTTTTTTTGATGAGTTGCAGAAGCAGCTTATTTACCAAGAACAATTATTTCAGAGACATATCCTTTTGCTCCGGACTTTATGATGCTTTATACAGGATGTCCAGATGCAGAGTGTCAAAATGCAGCTGTTAGATAAGGTTACCATCTGATTCACAGCTTTCGATGTAGACAGTTATAAACAGCATTTTTTTTTTCCATGTTGAGTCACAATTTAAGATAATGTTTCATTGGAGCTGACATATGCCAAAGCCCTAGAGATCTATGCTCACATGGTAGGCTGGGAGTAAGGGAGGGAGTTCAGTCCTTCACTTCAAGGCAGGGAATCTAGAGAAGTATTTAGTTACATTTGTGTACCAAGTCGGTTTTAATTAAAATACTTTGAAATATTTAGTCAAAGAGGACAGCTGTCTATAACCTTGCTGACAGAACACAGTGAGACTCTTGGTTTGTGTAAACCTGTTGAAGCCAAGGAGATAAGCACCTTGCTTTTAAAGTGCTGCATGATATGGGTCATGTGCTTAAAATCAGAATACAAGGTCATCTGGGTTCAAACCATCACCTGCATGTCTTGATACCACTGGAGGGTCTGCAGGACTCTGTGGCCTCCATGTGAGAGCTTCTTGAGGGTCTGAATTATGGAGGTAGATGCATAGATTAATCTACACCCTGGCCTTTTGCTTCTGTGCCTATCAGTGCTCTCTGTACAGCCAGCATCAGCTAGATCGCACCACTGCTGTTTCTGGTTTTCTTTCTCCTGGCCAGGAAGGATGCTGGGGCTCTACAGCTTCCTTTTCTGTTGATTGGCAAGATGGTACTTTGTCAGGTAACTGCTGTTGCCACCAACTGCAAAGCTCACTGCATCTAGAGTATAATGACACCTTCTAAGCGCTTCTTTTATGCGTTAACCTACTTGGAAGCAGAGGCTTATGTGCAAATTCTCTCTGTATTTTGTGAAGCCTGGAACAGAAGCCAGATCTGAACTGAATTTCCCCCTTCCAAGAGCCAGCTGAATCAAAATTCCCTGATGCAGACATCCCCAAATTTTATGGGTGCAAAAGATGTCTTCATCCAAATTTTGCAGTTTGCTCCCATCTCTGCTTAAAACATAAAATGTATGTTTTTAGGGAAAAAGGATATAAACATCTTGTTCATGTTTGAGCTGAGAATGTCTTTTTTCTGTAGGCTGTCAACACAACTTCAAATGCATGCAGCCTGTCCAATCTGACAGACAATTTGCATATTTGTGGAATGCTAATGCCAAGTTACTGTATACATTTGTACATGAAAGCATTAGAAAGTTTGAAGGATTAAAGGTGGAAATGTATCCCCCTCGGCCTCGATTAAAGATCAAGACAGCACATCAATAGATGGCTGACAAATAACTGCTGCTTTGCCGTTTGGAACGGCTTAACCCAAAAATAATAAAATCCAAGCTATTTCCTAGGACATAAATAGCTGAGGGCTTTACACGTGCTAATTGCTGGAGCATTGTTTTAGCCTTTTGTGAGTGTAATGTGGAGTCTGGCACATTCAGTGTGAGCCCTCTGACACAGAGACCCTCTTTTGTTTCTCCACTAGCTGTCTGCCTGGGACACAGCTAGAGCTCCAAGAGTCACCCCAGTGTAAATGCATCAGTGTCGATTTCTAGGGCAGTATCTTCTTCAGTTTGCTTTTGGGTCCTGGAAATTTCTTTGAGGCCAGATGGAGGTGCTTGGCCCGTGTAAAAGTGACTCAGTTTGCCATGAGATGGGTGTCAGGAGGAGCAGCAGCAGGTGCTCCATGGTTTCCCATAGAAAGATGCTTGCTTGGCTGCATGCGTCAAGATATATTTTAGAGCCTGGCTCTAGACACACTGATTTGAAAATGGAGACTTTGAGTCTTAAAAACAAAATATGCTGAAGAACGGATTTGCATGGTTCCTCCTAAGGATCAAAACCTGATATTATTTATTTTACTTGTACTAAAAAATAACTTCAATAAGATGTTCTCTGTTGGCCAATGGGTATAATATAGGACCAGACATTGGCAGCACAGGACAGAGAAAACAGGAGCTAGTCAAATCTTTCCCCCAGTCTTTGATCCAAAACATGAATATTGCTTTGATTCAGAAGGAGTTTGGCCAGCCTTTTTCGCAAACGGTTGCATGTCTCTGCGCTTTCTGGCTGGGGGAAGTGGAAGTGGCAAAGCCTCAGATACCTGGGAACCAAGAGCTGAAAACTCTCCTGGAAACTTCTCATGGTCTAACAAAATTCCCGGGCCAGCTTCCAGCCTGAACGGATGCAGACAACCAGCCAAACTGAAACACCAAATCTGTCAAGATTCAGTCATCATTTAGCAAAGAGAGACGGGATTTTCGAGGGAGTTTGTAAGAGCTGGACACCCAAATCTGTTTCAATCCCAGTGGGAGTTTTGCTCCTCAATTTCTTGTACTCCACTGAAAATTCTTCTCTACTCTCTTCAAGTATTTTGAAGACCTTGGGCAATGCTTTCTTTATAATTGCATCTCTCCACTGAAATTGCAAAAGCAGAAAACCTTAGCTGCAGTTGCTGGAAGTGCACAATTTAACACATCTACCCCAAAAGCCCCAGGCTACACCAGAACTCTTGACCACCAGAGAGCTCTGCATTATCACAAGGCAGGTCAAATTCTAGGTACCCTAGTCTGAAAACTTCGGCCTTAATGCGTTCAGAAAAACTATATTGTTGTTTTTTTAAAGTACATTACTCAGAGGCTGAGATGCCTTTCTACTGGGAGCAGCATTACAAAGCCAGTCTCCGCTTGGATGCCTATTCCAACATGGATCTGACAATTCACATGTAGGAAAAGACCTCTCATGCATTCACAGTTTAGATGACCTCCATATATTTGTTTAAAAAATAATTAGGCTTGCGTAGCTTCTGTACTGTTGCATTTTCCTTGTTTTTCTAAAGTAGCTTTTCCTGTAGCACTCCCAGGCCAGTACAATGCTGGCTTTTAAAAGTGATTTGTCTGTTACCAGGCAGTTTTAAACTTTTACTTCCTCAGTCCTTGCAAACCAGCAATACAAGGAGACTAAAAAAATCTCCTGGGGATTGTTTTTATAGTAACAGTGAAAGCTTAAAATGCTGCAGCAGCAGCCAAATTATTTTTCTTTTAGTGGAAACAATACCAACAACTGGAGTCTACACACAAATCAGTTTAAAGCTACCCATAAAAATGGCTAACAAACAAATGAGTGCTACATTTCTTTGTATCATTTACTCTTTCTAAAATGCGACAGTTTGAAGGCTACTAATTTGGCAAGTTATTTCCCCTCTATAGTCCATGGTTGTTCAGTAATTAAAGAATATATAAAACATGGGCATATGTTTTATATATTAAACATATATATTAAAACATGCTAATACACTCAAACATTTTTGGGTGGTTTAGGACACAGTTCACTTTCTTTCTCACCCACTAATGGAAAACCAGGTAAACCTGTGCAAAATTTAGTCATGGGGCAAAGTTTGATTTCAGAGATCATTTTCAGGAACATGCTCATGATTAAAGTCCAAGTTCTACTTGCTTTCTGTTACACTCCTAAATTGTTCAGAAGGGTGTCCAAAGATGTGTTGTTACCTCAGGGCATAGAGGAGTGTTTTCTCCCATGACTGAACAAATGGCTGCTTCAGCACAGTTCAAATCAAACATTTAAAATGTTATTAATTACTAATGAAAATTATTGAGAATTTTTTAAAGAAGTCATACATGCTATCCTTAGGTAATTACTTTTTTTAATCTATTACTAAAAATTGTCCTTGTTGGCATCTGTCTCCCTCTCTCTTGAAAATGGCGTTTATATTTTTAAATCACTTACTTAGGTTGGTTTTGAAATCCTTGCCTGATATTTCATCATCTATTTGCTGGCAAAGGCCCTTTCCATACCTGCAAGCAGTAAAAAGTATATTACTCCTGAAAGTAAAGAGCTAAAAATAATACAGGACTCAGTCAACATAAAGGCAAAATAGAAAACCGTTAGTTCAAGAAACTGAAACAAGAGAACTTAAAGTTCTGGCTGCAGAGCAGGGAAAAGCTTCAGAAGTGATTTGCAGCAGTTCCTGGTCTAATGTGTCCATTGCAGCGCATGAAAAGGTTAGGCAGATCCTTGGGGTATTGTTAGATGTTGGCACCATGGCACATGCACCACTGCATCCCTCTATTGGGATTTGTGATGCAGGACCAGTTGCTCCAGTAACAACTGTTTTACCTGACCATGAGGTATTGAAGACAAGGGCAAGTATTTCATATGGGGTATGTGGCTGTACTCTGAACCCAATCATGTGTCTTCAAATTCAATAGGCGTGTGCTTGTGTGTTGGGCATCTAAATAGTGTGTTTATCGATCAGGTGAAATAATGATAGTGGAGTTTATCAGGTCCTACAGAAAAGGAAAAATTGCTCATATTCTAAATCCTCCACAAAGCCTGCATTAGCTAATAATTATTTACTAATTCACATTAGTAGTAGACGTGAGAATTAGACAAAAAATCCTGGTCCATAAACTCAAGATTAAGCCAGTAACTTTCCAAACCAAAAAATGTCTTCGTTCTAAGTACTTTCTAAAATGGACACTGTTACTGTGAGAAACTCTGATCCAGTGTATATAAAACACAGTGGAATAATAACATCTCATTTGATTATACAAAGTAGTTTTTTCCTTAGTGTTTTAGTACTCAAAATTCCCAGAATACACCACATTGAAACTGCTCACTTGAGAAATTAAGTACCATATGTGATAAGACAGTCATGTGAAATTTTTAAGCTGTCATTAAAAATGATTATAATTAGGACAAACTATATGAAAATGCTTTAAAATTGAGACCCCGGTGAATTAAAAATTAAGGGATATATTATGTATTATCATGTTGAAGGGCAGGGATTTATGCATGTAACTCCCATTAACACTTATGTGAGCTGCAGTCACAAATTCCCAGGTCTTGCAATGAGCATACCCCATCCCTTGTTTGTTGTCGCTGAACCACCTCAGCTTTCACAGTACTCCAACACAATACCTCTGCCTGCTGAGAATGAGGGGAACAGTAAATCAGAAGTTTAAACTGTTTTCCTTTACAAGTCTAGGCCCCAAGATAGAACCAAATGCAATTCCTCTAAGCAGTAGCTGTACTCCCTTGAGTAAGATTAACTTATGAAAAGTAACTGTCACAGAGTCTGCTCTTCCCTGCAACTCCTCCTGTGCTTTTCCTTATGGCTAATAACTACAGGTTGGGCTGCAATCATTTTTATTATGCCTCCTCTAAATGTAGGAAGCCTGTTGCTGGGGGTGGGCTTGTAAAAGCATCTCAGTCAGGAGCCTTCAAAAGGAGCTGTGTTCGCAGCGGTGTGCAATTCCCGTGTGGCGAGGGAAAGTATACATGTATAATACCATAATGACAGCGTACCCCAATTAAACACACCTCTTTCTTACCATGGTGGGGCGTAGGACTAAAGCCTGAGCAGTGAACAGGAGTCTACTCAGTGGCTATACTGGCCTTTGTGTTACAGTCAGGTGAGGGATGAGATGCTGCAGTTTAGGCTGCAAAATGCTGCCAGTTCACTTTAATTTAAGTCTCCGGATAGCTGGTGCTTTCCTTACAGCCCCAGCATTAGTAATTGTGTGTGTTTGTATCTTGGCTTTTACTGGAAAAAAATGTTGCTCCTGCTCTTACAAGAGAAACTTTAATCAGTAAACCCTAAAAGTTATTTTTTTTAAATTATTATTATTATTATTCAATTTTTGATCTGTATACAGAAATATATAATTTTGGCCATGGAGTCTGTCTTGTGCTCTCATCATCCCATTTGCTTGTTTTTACATCCTTGGATTTGTCCGTACCGATATCACTAACGTAAGCTAGTTCATCTGTAGCTTGGGGTTTGCTGAGAGTCTTCTAGTAGTGCTCAATAGAAATGTCTTGTCCTACTGCTTTTATAAATGAACTGATACTACTTCTATCTAAAATACATTAAAAGAATGGTCAAATTACCACACAACAGCTTACAGCAAAAAAAAACCCCAACAAACCACAGCTCATACCTCATACCTTCCTATGGCATTGCAAAATTATAATTATACTAATACACTACATTCTTCACAACATATTTTCCCTGAGGCCAAATAAATAAATCTAAATAAAATAGATACATGTAGAGTCAGTACCTCTCCTATTGTATTAATTAGCACCTGAGCAAAATATTTTTCCTCCCTGTTGCCAAGTCAGAAAAAGCACTGATGAATTTTCAAGTAAAGTAATGAATGCCAGGTTTATTTCTTTATTGGTACCTGTGGATTCTGTTGTATTGCTTGTTAACAGATGCAAGCGGGCAATATAACTATTACATCAGGCAATAATATAGAAACCCAG
>JAOEHX010010053.1:0-14693 GCA_025448015.1 Bolborhynchus lineola | reverse complement strand
AACCCAGGCAGTTCCTAAGCAACAGCCCAGCACTGATTCTTGCCAGCGATTCTCTAGGATTCCCTCAGACACAGTAAGTGGAGTTGGACAATATAGTCTAATTTTGAGAAAGGAATAAAGCATGAAACTGGTGATTTTCAAAATCATATTTTTGCAGATTTCTTACCAAATCAAAAGAGCTAAAATTGAAAACTGTCAAAAACATTTCAGCTCAAAAGCTGCATAAACTTTTCCATTGTTCAGGCAGCTAAACAGACACAGCTATTTTGCTTTGTATCTTGCCCACAAAAATATCAAAAACTAAAGATCATCATAACAGAGCCTCTTCAGCTTGTTGGACTGAAACTGGATTTTGCGGTGTTTCTTTTTGCAGATTCACTCATCAGTTTAGCCCAGAAGTAAAACATTTTTCGTCTGTTCTGTGTGAATTCCACAGTCAGTCAAATCTGGATGCTGATGGAAAAATTCATAATAAATCATTCTGCCTAAGCCATATAGACTGTGTGCATGCACATAATTTTGAGTGTACACAAGATAAAAGGTGTATTTCAAAGCAATGTCACTTTCAGATGTCACTAGATGATACAGTTTCTTAGCCTACACATTGCATATCGCAAGAAGGACATCTGCTTTATATATAACTGGGGATTCAATGAAGCAGCAAGCTGAGATCTTTTTTATTATCCATAACTTTCCTTGCAATGGACCAATCCAAGTTTGGACTCTCTTGGTATTTGGAGAACATTGTTTCCACACTTTGGTTTAGTCCAATATGGCACTCTGTGTCAAGCTCAGGTTTTGAGCCAAGCTTCTATGAAGGATGGTGCTCTTTCATCTATGTATGAATTATGTCCTTTCAGAAAACAGTTTATATTTAGAATAAATAAGAACAGACATACATGCACAAGCGCGTACACTTGTGGACCCAAATGCACATGCTTCCAGGAGCACAAACATGAACGAGGAGAAAATATTGCAAACCAGATGTTCTCTGGGTTTGAATGCTCCATTGGTTTCCATACACCATGTAAGGTTCTGGTCTGCTAAGGGAACAGAAGTAAGCTCGGCACAGGAGCTTGCAGTGCAAGCAGTTTTACCTTGCTTGTGAGATGGAAAGTGGTGTCTTTCTTCACTGAAGACTGATTTTTGCAAAAAAAAACTGATGACATTTCCAAAACAAAATTCTCTGTTAAGACATTTGAGTTATGGGCCAAAATACTTCCCTTTCTTGGCCAAAAAAATAATAAATCAAACTAACTCATTCACAAGAGCAACAGTTGCATGTCTCAAGCCTCTTGCTGTCTGAGCTTGTCTCCCCCTTCTTGTTTTACAGACCAAGTTAGGAGTGTGCAAGATGGAGATATTGAACTTCTGGGCACTTCAGGGTATGTGGCTGCAGGGGTGGGAAACATCCAGGTACCCAGACTATGCCCGATATTATTCAATGGCTTTTCTCTGATTTCTCTACCAAGCTGTTCCAGTTTTCAGGTATTAGATATTTTTCAAATAAGCAATAAGATACGGTTTGAGAAACAGACACTTTCTGTTCCCTCAAAGGGAAGGGAAGTATGCATCTTAATGAAACCCCATTTTCTATTAAAAAACTGGTTTGGTAAAACAAAGTCACCCAACCATACAACTCAGTCCACACAATTTCCATGTGTTTCCACCCACTCCTCCCTCCCCTCCCAATCTCCAAGCCATTCCCTTCCTGCTTGATACATGTTGACATGAGAATTAAATCACTAAGAAGTATGAATGCTTTAGCTTTAACAGAAAGCCAGGTTACTATTCCTAGCATGGAAAGTTAAATGAAATCATGCTGTGAGTGAATTCCTATTGATTTCTTCAGGATTGATCAGAAACATTTGTCAAACTTTTGTTTTCTTTCTGTCCTACATCTTCTTTAGACACATAGTTAAACATACTAAGGAACGTTTACATTTTAAAAACGTGTTCTAAGGTCTTTATGTAAACATACATGTAATAAAAGTGACTGGTGATTTATCCTATCTATATACATTTGGATACTTTATTTTCTAAGCCAAGGTTTTAAAGAATAGGTGCCTAAATTCAGACAACTAAGTCTATGTTTACAGTCTTTGGTTGCATGATTTTCAAACATGCTAGTACTCAGAAACTCTTTTTTTTCTCTAAACTTAAGGTGCCCAAAAGTTTAAGGTTTTTCATCCATTAGAATCAGAAAGGGGAAAATTGAAGATTATAAACACACAAAAGACATAAAGGCAAAAATAAGAAAACTGTAAATCCACAGGGTCTTTTTCCCCACACTTAATTGAAGAGAATGGGTTGCATTGCTGTAAGGTACATGAGTACCACCCAGCAGGTTTATGCTTGTTAACTGAATTTGACCTAAAGTCCTCATTCAAAGCATTTGTCTTTTCTCCTTTATATTCACACCAAGGCCTTCAGTTTCAAAAATGTGTGTGTGCTTCTGCACCTAATGTATATGCATATTCAGTGTAACTGCATATGGAAACGGAGCATCCATGCCAACAATTTTACAACTAACAGGCTTTTTGCATGTGTGAGTCTGAGGGTTGTATGCTATTGGGGTAATTGAGCATGTAAATCCAGCAAGCAGTCGCACACACAGTTATAATGTGCACAGCTGTATTAATACATTTCTTTTTTTTAAACCAGCTAGCAAAAGCAAGTGAGAAAAATGATACAGTTTTACACACCTGGACCTTGAAATAGCAATGATAGAAAATCCCTGAAATCTGATTAGGGGTCTTGAAATTATGTGGTTCAGCTTTCAAAACCTGCCCCTGAGTCCTCCTCATAAACAGAGGTCACTCTTAGATTTAGGCACTCTAAGATTTGTGGTTTTAATTACAAACAAATTATTTTTTGATGTAGTAAACATAAATCGATGCTGTTCAAAAATCTAAAGGGAGAACATGCAAAAAACAAAGCAGAACAAAAGAAAACACCCAAAAAACTAGGATGAAATAAATAATTATAGAACTAGAAAAAGTTAGTGGAGCAGCTGTGTAAATAGTATGAACAATGTTAAAGAATTAAAGGAAACCTCCAGAGCCACTTGGGATGAGGAGGGAGCCTACAACCACTGATTGCTCTAACTAGGTCTTGCTCATTGGTGTGTTGTTTTTACTGCCAACTCCAAGTCTATTTTCCTGAAAGGCACAGGAAGAAGGGAAGGAAAATGAGGTTATCCTATAAAATAATCTACAACTATTTGGTAAGGGCACAGAAATAGAGAATGAAGCAATGGTTTAATATTAGGACTAGAAGCTGCATGAAGTAAGTCAATAGTTGAATATTTACTTCATTCATCATTTCACAGCAAATGTTGAACGGTGTTGAAGTCAATGAAAAACTTCCACAGTTTGGCTGCAGGCTTTGCTGAATGACACCGCTTGTCCGTGCAAACGCTTTGAACCTCAAACACCGAGCTACGTTTGTGCACAGGGAGCTCCAGACTTGCAAGCTGGTGAGGTATGAAAGGCATCTTCTAATGTCCTGGGGGTAGGGGATGGGTGGTTTTGGACCTAGTGGGTGAGTTCTCCATTCTTAATCTGAATTTTGTAACAGTTTTCAAGGTCTTGAAGGTAGAGTAGGATCAGCAGAGAATAAAAACTTGATGCACATGTTCCTGTTGTTGCTTAGAAATTACATATAGTAAACCAGTACTATAAGATATGCTGGTTTAGTCTAACTAGATATCTGCTGCTTGTATGTCTCAGAATGTCAGTTAAATTTCTGAGACCTCACTAAGATGCTGTGAAGAAACTATTAGTTAAATCTGAATGATTGTTATTTGTCAGGTCCTTACTTTGTAAATGAACACAAGACTTCAAAAAGGAGCCAGGGATGTTCCCTCTGGAAAGGAGCTATGAAGTTCTCTGCAGAGACCCAGTGCAAAAAGTGGAGGCCATGCTGCTCTGCTGACATCAGCATGCTTTGATCACCACAGAGAACAGACTCTCCACATCGATTTACTCTGCTATCTATGATATTACTGTGTACAAGAGATAGGATTTTTTGTGATGCTGATTCCAGTCCACAATGTGACCTGGATCAAGACTACAAGTAATTAACTTCCCATTAGTGTAAGAGCAGTTCCTATATGGAGAAGGACCAAGCTGCATGCAGACTGGATGTAAAAGGTGTAGAAAGGCTGGGGAATTCAGTAACAGTTCCCTTGACAATCACATCCTTTACCATCCTCCTGCCTTTCCAGCAAGGGCTTTACACACCTCCCGGCACCTGCCAAATCTTGCAGTGGTAGCCAGGGTTGCTATTAAACAAGAAAACTGAGCTGACACTGCTCCTCAGCTCATTGCAGCATCTACTCTGCAGAGTACAACAGCTCTGCCATGTACCCAAGCTCACATATTGCCAGTCCCTAACCAACACAAACAGATGCACCCTGCTGTTACCTTGGCAAAACAACATAACCTACACAAATGTATACAAAAATTGTTTTGTTGTCCTGACGCAGCTGTGATTATTGCTGGTATGTGCTAAGCACCATGAGCCACTGTTGGGCTAAAAGTTGTGCAAGACCAGAGTTACTAGCCCATGGGTCTGACTTACTTAAAGTGGCAAAGAGCCAATGCTCTGCTGTAGATCTGCTGGGAGGCAGAAAAGAAACCTGGTGAAGAACGGTTTGAAAAGACTCCCCTTGTGCCAATACGCTAAGTAGAAAGTCACTGCTGAACACACATGGGCCAGTTCCAAACTCTGTTCAACACTGTGGGAATTTTTGTGCTGACTATGATGGCCTTTACTGCAGCCCATGGGCTCTGACCTTCCATATCCTGTGCAGCTGTATAGTCATCTCTGTGAAAGCTCATGTGTTATAAGCATGAAATTACCTGTAAGCTCTCAAGAACAGATTGTGTCAATGACATGAACAAATCAAGGTACATGACAAAAAAGACAGGATCTGATACCTCTACAAAGTAAGTAAGTCCATTTGTTATGGATGGAGTTTACTTTGGAGAATTTTGCAAATAGCAAGAAAAGGGAAATAACACCACTTGGGGAAAATCTTCAGGCCAATGAATCCAGGGGAGTTTAACCATTGATGTTAGTGGGACAAATACTGACATTACATAAAGCACATGGTTGTTGTGAAATACAAAGACTTTTAGAAATGAGGCCAAGGTCACTTACTGTTTTCCACCAGATTCATAATTGCCAGCAGAGGATCCCATCCACTGACACAGATGTTGTCTTCAACCTGGCATCTTCCTTTCACTATTCATATTTTTACATAAAGGTGGCTGCAAAATTACTGTGCCATCTCCTTCAGCAGTCAGAAGGGCTCATACTGGGCGAAGGCAAGTGTTTGGAAATCAGTGCTTGGGAACCAAATGCTCCCTGTTTGAATTCTTTCTCAGCTATGAATCATGTGAAGCCTGCCTGGTGCCTACTCCATTCCCTGAACAAGGGCCATGGGGAGAGGAAAGCCAATGCAAACTGCACTCCAGCAGGACTGGACTTTCAGAGGATTTTCTAAAGTAAGGCCATCCAGCACAAATTAAATCAGACTTGCGGGCCCTGGCCCTCGCCACCTGCACTGGCACTGCCACAATGCATGTATACAAAGATGGTCATGCTCTCTTTGACTTTTAGGTTATTCTGTTGACCCAGTGCCTGGGCCACCCTTGGTGAGCTTGCAAAGCATTTGCTGTCAGTCATCTTCCCACGTCCCACACCCTAGGTTCACTAGGATGTGGGCAAACTCTACTGCTACTTTTGTACAACTGATTGACTGCAAGCCATATCCTTCTCCAAATTTCACCGCAATTTTCTCTGGTTAGTAGATGCTTTACTGCTGGTACTATGAAGTGCAGTTGCTGTATGATGTCAGATGATAGTCATGTTGAGGTTGGGGTTTTTTTCAGTCTCCTTTGCCAAGTCTGAGTTATTTGCTTCCTGACTGAGTTGATTAGCTACCTTAATTTTTAGAATATATTGTTTAGGTAGCTGCATGATTTTATGTGTGCGTGCATGAAAACAAGCAAAAATGAATTCTAACAGAAATCTGTCTATCTATCTATCTATCTATCTATCTATCTATCTATCTATCTAAATATGTGTATGGAATAAGTAGATATTTATTCAATAGGGCAATAGTGGTCTTAGAAAATAATTACAACCAGAGTTCTAATTACCTGATGTTCTAAATCATTGTCCCATCCTGCATCTAGACAAGTTACAGCAAGATAAAGCACCTCCATGTAGCTTTTACCTGGTTGTAGTATTTCTATGACTGCAAAATCTGGCTAGAGGGTCAAACACCACATTTTCCCAAAAGTATGTACAGCATGCAGAGCTGATGGAGAGATTAACAAGTTTTCTGTGGAAGGAGCATGCATCTGCTAGGGTGAGGAGAGCCTTTACTGATGTGCCACTCATAAATGCATATGAACTCTGTAATAGGTGTGGTGCATTTCTCAACAGCTGCTACCTTTTCATTGTGCTCTTTTGCTGAGTTCAGGTAAAAGCACTTAATTGTCAATAAATCTAATATCTGTTCTTGTCCCACTTGAAAGAGTCAAATGAGATTTCCCACCACAGAACAAAAAACCTGAAGCTCCCGAGTGAGTGTGGGCGCCAACATGCCAAGAGGGAGGGGAGGAGAGGTAGTGTCTCTGGTGCCTCAGCACAGCAATAATGTCAAGAAGCATGAAAAGCACTCCCCAGGCTTGCACACAGCCACATGGCAAGAGGCAGGATAGCATGGCAACCAGACATGAGCTACGAAATCACCTCCTTTCTGAGCTGCTAGGGCAGATCCTTCTCCTCTGAGACTCCCAGAGACCAGATGCAGCTATTTGGAGTTGCTGTCTCATGTGGAGAAAGTCAAGAGACAGGAGTGCTCAGGCTGGAGTGGGACCCCACTGCGGAGCAGGAACAGCCTCTGGCTGACTTCACGGTCATAGGCAGTATTTCCAATGTGCCTGGCTCTGCAGGGAGAAAGGGTTCGAGAAGCTGGAGAGGACGAGAAGATGGAAACTTTCCTCTCTTAACTCTGTCTCCAGTCAGGCATTGCTCGGGATGCTGACTGGAGACTGTATGCCATACTGAGAGAAGGACTTAAAAAATGGCACAATAACAGCATCAAACCATCATAAAAATATGTGTGCACCTTCAGCAGAGTTGCAGTGTACGGTGTTGTGTTAAAGACATTCCAGCCATTACACCAAATGCAGAGTCTATAGATGTCTAGCAGCTGAAGGGGAAGCAGGTGTATATTTAGCCCATTCAGATGCACACTTAACTATCGGTAAATATTTTGCTAGGTCAGAGCTTCTGTGCGCTAACAGACCACACATGCCAAAGCGTCCATTTCCCAGGAGCCTGTGCTTTGCACATTCTCTCAAGCCTCTGCAGCATCAGTGCAAGGTGTTTGTCTTGTACTAACCATTTCTCCTTTCTAGTGTCACTGCAGAGGCAGCTCCCCCTCTGCTGCAGAAAACAAGTTATCCTGGTTCTGGCAGGTTGTAGCCCAGCTCACCAGGGACAATGTCCTTGAGCAGTGTTTCCTGATATATTCCTAGATCTCAAGTCTGGAACAAAAATCACAGAGTAGTTAGAGACCAGATGTGATTAAAAATGGCATCATTTTAATCTTACAAGTTAAAGCCATTTGGTACTATAAGCTCTTCTTTGCATTATTTGCACAGGCTGTGGAATAATAACACCTAGAGAACTGCCGCACTGTAAATTCAGGGAAAGCCTGTTGCCTGTTGAGGGCAGGGATGGGAAGTTAAGGCACAAAGAAGGAGGCACTGAATGAGTGAACATGGAGCAGCCCATCACTAACACCTTCTTCCCATATCAGCAATTGAGCACAGTTGTGAGAATAAAAGGGACCTTGGGTGCAAATGACTTAGGGCAGCATAAATATGTATTATGAATTTTAGTCTCAGGCATAATTAAATGCCATTTGTGAAATCTATGCTTGTTTTTCATCTCATTTGAGTTTTACAGGATGAATTAACTAACAAATGTGCCTCCGATCCTACCATAACAAATCATTTCTCAGAATGGTTGCCTCCAAGCGGCAGCGAGTGACTGGGGGAGTGACCTTCTGCTGCGAAGTTGTCACGTTCCAGCAGAGCCCTGAGTGGCAATGACAGCCTCAGTAATGGAGAGCCCGGAGTGGCCTGGGAGTCTTGTTGATAACTTGTTAATTTATTTAGTGCAGTGGTGCAGAGGCAAAGATCTGAAGTAAAGGGTTGGGTGAGCTGAGCCTCAGGGTTGAAATGTGTGAATATTCTGGTTTGGAGACAAAAAAATAGATTCTTGTTCAGTCATTAAATGAGGTTGGGGACGGATGACACTGGCAAGCAAATAGGCAAATGTGTGTACCAATGCAGCTTCCATTTAAGAAAATACACAGCAGATGCATGGTCAGCATACACATTGTCTGGGGACCAGAGCAGTAAGAGCTCCTCTCCTGGTCATGTGGAAGCACATTTAGGGCCCACTAAGTGGCTGTCCTTCTGAGCTGGGAGAGTCATAGGATGAGAAACAAGTGGTTTATTGCTTTTGGCAGGCAAAAGGGAGAAAGAGTTGAAGACCACAGGTGAAGAAATCCTTTCATTACAGTTTAACTGCCTTCAAAAGATGTCTCACTCTGTTCCATGACATTAAAGCAAAGGTCCTCATACTCAGCAAACTATTATAGCAAGTGGATGGATTTGTTAAACATGACTTAGCTATAGCGTCTGAAGTGTTAAGTGGTCAGAAATTTGTGGGCGATGAACACTTTAAAGGATCTAATGCCTTCTCCAAGTGACAAACTCCTTCCAGACACCAGATCCATTGGTAAAATGACACAAAATTGACACCCAAAACTCAAAGTATTAATTTTACCTTTGGATAGTCTCATGTGTTGTCCCTAGCAGAAAGACTACTACATGCTGCATAGTTAATAAATTTATGGAAGTTGTTCACCATATCAGATTAATGAAAATACGCCACAAATACTCCAAAGACAGCTGGAAAGCAACACTGGCAAACTGATAAGGCAAACAAATAAACCTGATAAGGGTTGTCCTCTCTACAGCTCTGCAGACTTTATCCTTAAAATATCTTAAAGAAGGTGTGGTAGGAAGTATTTAACAAATAACATGCAGTCATTTGAAAAACAAAACCAGATGGTGGTGTTAATGTATCCAGTGACTTAAACATTATGCCATGTGTCTGCAGGAAAACAATAACCCCCACACAACACAATCCTGCAAACCTTAAGTCATATACATTGTGGAGTTCTCTTATGAATGAGAGGAAAGAAACAGCACCCTGAGGCCAGTTATCAGTAGGAGTACTGGTGGCAAGTGTTGGATCTCAACCATGACTACAGCCATTCTCATGGCAGGCTGAGGAGGAAAAGCCGGTTTTCCTCTTGCCCAGTGTGGGAAGTGGTGCTCTGGGCTCTCTGCGTTGCCCTGACCTGCAGACACATTTGTCCACGCGTGCTGCCTCGGAGGTTCAGGAAGCCTGTTCAGTCACACATCGCTTTGCACTTTGCAGGCCCCACACTTATTGCTGCAGCTGAGCTGCGTCCTACTGCTTCTGGAGGATTTGGAGCGCACACAGGACACCTCTGGTCTTGACCTTCGTATGTGAATGTGTATCAGGAATTTCCCATGAACATTTATTATCCCTGGTACCATAGTCAACAGTTGGCTGGGTAACTGAGCAAATTTACTTGAACTCTTTATTTCCCAGGTCTTATTTTTCTAAGGCAGGCAATAAATCAATGACAGGAAAAGTACTCACCAGGCAGAAATTGGGTAGCTCCATGACTTAATCAGCACTGATTAATGCCGGTCGGGAATCTATCTCTGCATTTCTTTGGAATACATTTTGGAAAGTCTAGTAGCTCCTAGCGGATTTTTGCATGAAAAATTAAATTACTTTATTATTTCTGTTTCTCCTTAACTAGTAAGCTCCTTGAGGCTCACATCATCTTTCCATGTAGGTATGTACGGATGCGACAGGGACCAATGCTCCACTGGGAGATGAAGCCTGATGAGCACCGGTCTGGGTGACAGGCATTGGAAAGGCACAGCAACTGCGGCCGGATAAGACTCTTCTCTTCCTCTTTGGCTGTAACAAACTGAAAACAGCAAAGATACGTCAGAGAGAAGCAGCCAGAGGTAGGGATGGGGGTGGAGCTGCGTCAGAAACAGCCCTTCTTCTGCAGGGGTGGAAGAGGAGCCATGACTCCTGAGGAAGGTCAAGGCCAGCCAACAAACAACCCCGGCAAGAAACCCCCAGACGGATAAACAATCCAGACATGTGGTGAAATCCCGGCATCGCTGCAATCAGTGAGGTTTTGGCACCAATTTTGACACTGCCAGGATTTCCCTTGTAATTAACAGCGTGCAGCCCGTCTGGGGAGGATGTTCTCTCCGGAAAGCTGCTGGAACTGGGCTCTGAGTCGAGCTTAATCTCTGTGAAGCAAAGAATAAACTTACTTAGTCTCTGTCCCCCACGTATGAGCAAAATGCTAACTTGAACTCAACAAATACTAGATGCTACCAATAACTCTAACTGATGTCTGGTTTGGTTACTGCCAAGATGTTTTTAAGGTGTTCACAGTGGATACTGAACAGCCTCCAAGCACAGCACTGAAACAGACTGAGTGTATCCATGAGAAGGCAGCAAGAGCTTGATGCATGGCAAGGGGAGAGTAAACCTACAAGTATGCAGAACTGTTTGCATACCCTTCTTCAGCATCAGCAAGATAGGCAGGCACATTAAAACAGTGTATAATATAAGGCTTACACTGGTGGACCATCAACAGTAATAGATATTTCAGTTTCTATGTGACTCAGCCACACACACAACCACAATTCCTCCACAATAGGGTTTTTCTTTAAAAAGAAAGAAAAGAATTAATCCGTGTTGTTAAAGACCTCAGCTACCTGTATTTGAAGATCGTTGTCTGAAAAGATGAAAAACATACATTTTCATTTCATTTCAGATTAGCATGGTAAACACCTAGATTTGTTCTTTCAAGTGGAGCATTCAGCTCCATTTGTTAGCTTTGTTGCTGATATTTCACCTCTTTTATTTACTTAACATAGTTTGACAAGAAATTCTCAGTGAGATAATATATCCACATGAAAGACTGGCTTGGGGAACAAGCCCAGAGGTTTCAGTTGGACAGAATCAATTATTTATGTATTTGCAATTTTGGTCTGCCTCCATTTCACATAAAGCCCTTGGAAGAGCAACCCAACCGGCTGAGCCTTTTTGGTGGAAAAATACATTCTATTTTTAGAAGAAATAATTTTGTAGCATGAGTGAAAATCAGGATTACACCCACTTGTGGAAAACAAAAAAAAACAAATCAGGGTGATGGAAGCTATTATGCACCTCCTCCCCAGCCAGGCAGGATGGCCCCTGCTGCAAGAAGCTCCCAGTACAAGGTGAATTATCAAATGTTCTTGCTGCCTTCTGCCATACAAAAGTAGACAAACATCTATACAACTTATACACAGAAGTCGTATTTATTTCTCCTGAACAACACAGTAGAAATAATCTTTACACAGCAACCAGCTGGTGCAAGGAGTTTCTGAAGCTGATCTAAGGAAAGTGACGAAGGACACCTACATTCTTCAATAGATATCAGAAAGAAAAATCGCTTACCTGGTCTGGGTGGCTCAAGTACATAAAACAGAGCAGTTTCACATACAGCCCATTCCAGCTCTAATGAGCACTGAAGAGACCCAAGTCCCTGGAGTTTGCTATGTTTCAGCAGTATATGATGGGACCACGGCTGACATTAATTTAAAAGCCAGCACACGTGCTGTAACCAAAGGCTGTCAGGCTGCGGGTACAGCCATGCAGCTCCAGCTCCTGTATCAGTGTTGCAGTAAGTGATGATGGGACATCTTACAACCCGAGAGCGCTTTGTCAGTCAGAGGCCAATGAGAAAGGATGAAGCATATTAAAAAATGTCTAGATAAATAAATAAATATGATGGAGAAATGAGAGGGAATGGGCAATGCATTTAAGCAGTAAATAGAGAAACTAAAGAATACTAAAGACTTACCCAAAGAAAAAGCCTGGCCTTCATGATGTTCCTGTATGAGCCCAGGTGAAATCTTGCCCTCATTTTGATGATGGAGGATAAGGTCCTTGGGAGATGGAGAAAGTTTGGACATAACGAAAAGAATGTTCTGCAAAGTGAAGGAAAATAAGTGAGCAGTGCTGTACAAAAATAACGATTCAGTATCTAGCAGGCAACATTGTCATCTCTGCACACATCCAAGGACTTTAGTTACCCACTACTCCGAGGATCTGCTCCATTAATAATAAGAAAGAGCAATTTAAACTATGGCTTTTTCATTGTGTTTAATACAGGTTTGGGGAATACGTTATCAAAGGCTCCAATTCTGGCCAAAGTCCACAGGCATCATCACCTGTGGTCAGGCCCTGGATAGAAAGATCAGAGCTATCTTTGCGTAGCCCTACCACCAAAAACAGATCAATCAGACATAACTCAAAAGGAAATAGTCTACAGGGAACAGATGAAGATGCATTTAGAGGAAATAATCCCCATTCAGGATGCCATTATTAAAAGAGAGAGAGAACTATCAGAGCTAAGATATGTCAGGGCAACCTCGTTGACATGGGACTGGAGAACTTCTGCTGTAAAAGCAGAGAAACTAGGTCAGTGCTTTTTGAAGAGAGGAAAGCTCAGGCTGGACATCATTATTTTATATATGATTCTAAGGGGAATAGCTAGGAGAGATGTCAGAAAACTAGTGTCAAATACAAGAACAAATGGACAGGCTCTAAGAAAGGGAAAGGAAGAGAAAAGAAAGGAGGCTGAGCTCACGGGATATAAGCATTTCTGTACAGACTAAATAGTTGATGCAAGGACTGGGTTACAGAAAGGGCTAATAAGAGCAACCAGTAAGGGTCTGGGAAAGGAAAAGCTTTGTGGGGTAAAGTCACCTGAGAGCAGACAAATCTGCCTCTTGATCTTGGAATGTCCCTAGAATTGCCCAAGTTTCAATCTCAAAATTACTTCAAAATTCACATAAAGTATATCTCTGTGCAAGCACAATAGATTGAAGTGACAATTCAGTTTAGTAATTCAAGATAAAACTCAGAACATTTACTTTCTAATTTTATTAATATAAATGTTACAAGGTCTAATTCCAATTCAAATGTTAAGTTAGAAGGGTTGGTGGAGGTAACAGCCTGCAGAAACAGAGATGATGCTGGAATCCCTGATCCTTACATTTGATCAATAGTTCAGCATTAATAGACTTCATTTATGAGTTGAAGCATATGGTTTGAAAATGAGCCTAATGATTAGGTTGCATGTGTATAGACACACACTTCTCTAAGCACTAGAATATTCGCATGTTGCAGTTGTCTCTAAAGAAGAAAGAAAAGCCTCTCTGTGGTGTAACAGGTAGAAGACTCTTCACTTCAAAGAAAAAAAGAACAGAATGTTAACTACCATACAAGTGCAAGCACAACTTCCATAACATATTGCTTTAAACACAAATGAAACCAAAACTCTTCGTCCTGAGTATCTAAGATGTACACCAGCCACTAGGAAGAAAAAAAGAATATTGAGGTAATAGCCCGGGGTGAGATAATTTGAAGAGAGGAGAATCAGTGGCCTGTGTGGTCTAGGGCTCTTTCAGTGCATTTTCTTATATCCTCTGAATGTCAAGGCAAAACTTCGTCTGGCAGAAATAAGCATGACATCACTGAAGTTGCTACAGCTAAGCTATGGATCTGGTCCCACATATGTATTCTAATACATATAAAGAAGAAAACAGGAAAAAAGGTAGCATAAATATTATAGACCAAATAGTCCCAACAGACTCACTGAATATGAGTCAAATTCTGAGATCCTGTAAAAAGCCAAATGCCAGACCTGTTCTTTGGGAATGTTCCTTGTTTAGAATAAAATTTTTTCTTTACTGTATAACCTTAGTCTGAGTAATGCCACAAGCCTTCCCCCCTTCTAGCCCAATGGTTAAACAGGAAAGATTCGGAAGTGAAAGTGTGAGAAAGAAGAGTTTAAGCATGCAATAGCTCTGTCCCCTTCCATTCTGCTAGAAAATGTGGTAGAAAAATGTACCCACACTTTCAGAGCACAAAGATCCATGGCACTGAGATGCTCAGAAATTTGGAGTTCAACAGATGATTCCATACACATTTATTGAAAACTTGCACAGTACCCTCAGATCAATTTTGAACCGCCAGAATATGATACTGAGATGAACTGGCCCATCTCAACCATTAGAGCTAATAAGACATTGATGTTGACAGGGAACCAAAATTTGTCATGATGCTGGAAAAGAGCAAGGATCACAAGGGTGAGTGATAGTGATAAAAGCAGATCATAGACTCATAGAATAATTAGGGCTGGAAAGAACCTTAAGATCATCCAGTTCCAACCCCCCTGTCATGGGCAGGGACACCTCCCACTAAACCATGCCACCCAAGGCACTGACCATCCTGGCCTTGAACACCACCAGTGATGGAACATTCACAACTCCCCTGGGCAACCCATTCCAGTGCCTCACCACCCTTACAGTAAAGAATTTCCTCCTTATATCCAATCTGAACGTCCCCTGTTTAAGTTTGAACCCATTACTCCTTGTCCTATCACTACAGTCCCTAATGAAGAGTCCCTCCCCAGC
>JAOEHX010010049.1:9636-48396 GCA_025448015.1 Bolborhynchus lineola | reverse complement strand
CTGGCACAGGGTGCCCAGAGAAGCTGTGGCTGCCCCATCCCTTGCAGTGTTCAAGGCCAGGTTGGATGGGGCTTGGAGCAACCTGGTCTGATGGAAGATGTCCCTGCTTGTGGCAGGGGATTGGAGCTTTAAGTTCCCTTCCAACCCAAACCAGGCTGTGATTCTCTGATTCTATGAAATCCCATCATCTCTTGGGTGAGCAGCCAGCCCAACCCTGTGGTGGCACAGGGGACAGCAAAGCAGTCAGGTAGGGAGCAGTGAAAGCCCTGGATGCTGGCTGAAACTCCTGGCCAGGGCACAGTGCTGCACAGCAGGAGAGACCAGGAAACACCTTTTTGGCCTGGGTTACTCAAATCCTGGCTCTATCTGCACCCTCATGCTGAGCGGGTGAGAAGCCAAGGGTCAGGGCGGGCTCTCCATCACAGCGCAGAGCTCCAGTGATGCGGTGAACCCTTCTCCAGCCCCTGCCGGGGCTCTGGCTGAGCTCCAGGAGGGATATTTCACACTAGTGCTACCAGGCAGCATATTTCCTTTCCATTCTAGCAACTTGCAAAGCCCCCTGGGTCCCTGCAAACATATACAGCTAATTCTTTAAGATGGGGAGGAAAATAACTATGGCAGAGCTGGGTTTGGCTGCAGAGGGGGACCTGGAGGTACCGTTCCAGGTGCTGTCCCCAGGGTGGCTGCAGCTTGTCCCCCCCTTGGCAGGTTTCAGTGTTTGTCTTTGCAGCCGGAGGGTTTATTGCAGCCAGGAACACCCACCTTTTCTTCACTGTCTGCCATGAAATCGATACAGCAATTTCATTTCTCAGTCATAAATGAAATGAGCTGTAAAGTAAAGTTGGGAGTTTAAGCCAGAGTGAAAGAATGAATTGTTCTAATGGGGGATGTTAACGAGGGGATTAAACAGTGCTGCAGAACACGGGGGTCTCTGGGCTACCCTCAGGGCTCCCTGAACCCCGGCTCTGGTCGGAGCTGTGTGGTCCAACTCAGGTGGGAGTCCTGCAGCACCAGGGCTTTGGGTGCTGGTGGCTAAAGGCCAGACCCAAGGGAAGGTGTTTGTGTGGATGGGACCATTGTTGCAGCTCTGCTGGTCCCTCTTCACCAGCATCATCATGATGATAGCAGCTGCTTTCATGTGAAGGGAAAATGAGAGCACATGGAGGAAAAAACCCCAAAGAAACCAAAAGAGTGGTTCTAAACCACAGCATTTCAGCTGCCCCAAAGCACGTGCTTTTCTACCCATTACTTTTTGGGGGGACATGAAGCCCACTGTGCAGAGGTTTCTGCTCCTGGGGCTGGGCACTTTGCAGCACATAGGATGTTTCCCCAGGTTCTGCAGGCTGGCACTGGCCTCTGTCACCCAGGATTCACCCAGCTCCACGCCACTGACTATTAAGCCCAGCATTTGGTCTTTGCTTTCCTGCTCACAGCCCAGCCTCAGGAGCCCTCCTCTCTCAGGACCCCACCTCTTCTCCTGCCCTGGCTCCATCATCTATTTTCCAGCGAAAAATAACCCAGCGCCGATTCAGGGCAAGAGTGAACACGTTGACAAGTCCAAAAATACGAGACCATATTATCTTTAAACCATTAAGCCAGCCCACAGTGAAAGCCCTATTGGGCCAGGAGGAACTCCAGCCAAGTTCCCCACGTCCACCCCCTGCTCCAGTTGTATTCCCCTGGAAATCCTCGCAAAGAAAAACACAGGGCATGAAAAATACTTGGTTTTCATTAAAAGCCCTTGAATGTGAGGGGTTCTGTGGCTTTCAATGGGGCTTTGATTCCTATAGATGAAGGAATGTTTTCAGAACATTTAAAAAATGTTCTCCACCTTCCTATCTTCTATCGGCAGCAACCGCGGCGCTGCAGGGGCAGACCCTCGCCTTCTCTTACCTTGAGGCTTCGCTTTCAAAATACAACCGTATTTTCTTGTGGCTTTGGAACCAGAAGAGATAACTCACACGGGGGGAAGGAAACGGGCTGGAAACGCTGCAGGAATTTTCTTGAAGGGGGATTTTTATTCATGTTGTTTCATTGAGAGGAAGCAGATCACTCAGCACCCCCTAACCAACCTGAGCACTGGTGTCAGGGAGCACAGAGGCATTTCCAACTCTCCAAGACATCGCTAGCTTCATGGAGATCGTTGTCTTTGCCTAAAGAGATCATTTATTGCTGTTACATCAGTGCTTCTGGATGCACCGGCTGGTGGCTTCGCTAAATGCCCCTTTACATGGCATGAGCCTTTTACTTAGATTTCTTTAGATACTGTAAAGTAGGTTTCTGGCCTTCATGTTTTGAGGGTGAGGTTTAGAGCGCTAGACTCAGCCACAGCATGGGGAGCAGACCACTTCCCATGGCTCCCACCTCCACCTGGCACCAGTGATGCCCGCAGAGCCCTGAGATGCTGCTCCTCTGCCTCGCATGTCCCCTCCAGAACCAGGGCTGGTCCCACCAAGCACAGCCCCATTGCACCAGTGACCTGGGGCCTGGCTGCCCACATGGGTCCCTGCAAAGAGCTTTTTTGCAGCCTGGTGGGTCCTGGGGGACCGCAGCCAAGCCAGGCCCTGTCCCAACCCAGCATCCTTGGGAGCCAGGGAGCCCCAGCTGAGCTCGCACTTGAGTGGCTTCATAGAATTTCAGACTGGTTTGTGTTGAAGTTCATCCAGCTTCAACCCCTGCCACAGGCAGGGACATCTTCCACTGGAGCAGCTTGCTCCAAGCCCTGTCCAACCTGGCCTTGGCACTGCCAGGGATGGGGCAGCCACAGCTTCTCCGGGCACCCTGTGCCAGCGCCTCAGCACCCTCACAGGGAAGAGCTTCTGCCTTAGATCCAAACTGACCTTCCCTGTTTCAGCTTGAACCATTCACCCCTGTCCTATCACTACAGTGAAGAGTCCCTCTCTCACAAAGAGAAAGCTTCGTGCTTTCTCCTGCAGGATAAAACCAAACCAGCTTTGATGCACTTGGCATCTTGGAGCCGTGTGAGGAGCTGCGAGCCCAGCCCTGGGCGGCTTGTGCCGCAACACCCGGCACGGGCTGGTTGGACCGGTTGTGCTGGCTGAGCAGCGCCGGAGCACCCAGACACGCCGCGTTCACCCCTATCTCTGCTTCTTCCCCCCGCCTCCTTATGTTAGCTCACCTGCTGGGGTGTATTAAAGCCTCATCTCAATTACAAGTCATTAGTCAACACCCAGGAAAGGGCCACCCAGTCTGCGGCGGCTGGGTGCCACCGCGGGTGCCCGGCCCCTGCCCAGGGATCACCGGCAGCACTCCCAGCCCGTGTTTATCAGCGATTCCTTCCATGGGGATTAGAGGAAACTGAGGGATTTGAATAATCCCGAGGAAGCCGCGCACACGCCGCCACAGAGGCGATGGATGCCAAACCCCAGGATGCCGCAGCTCCAGACCCAATGCCTTTGGAAAAGCAGCTGCAGGCTGGTTGTGAAGCTGCTCGTGAAGCTGCTCCTGCAGTGGTGTCCCAACACATCCGTGTCCCAGCACACTGATGTCTCAGCATTGGTGTCCCAGCGCAGTAGTGGGGTCTGGCTGGGGCTGCAGACACATGGGCTCCGTTGGGCTTTGCCTGCTGTTCTTCAGCAGGCAGGGACAAGCCTCTCTGCCTGCAGCCTTGTATCAAAGTGGTAGGAAGCACCATGGAGTTTAAGCTTCACTTCACCCCCCTCAGGTGTCCCCGGGCTTCCCCAGCCCCTACCCCAGCTCTGGCAGACGCTGCCTGTCCCAGCACCCGGGAGGCAAGAGTAGGCTCTGCCTGCCAGAGCTCACGTAGGCAGGAGGTGCCACCTCGATGGGATATGGGATGCAGGAGAAGTTCCCCTTGCATAACAGGCAGTAACTGGCAGCCAAAGGCATCATGGACAGGAGATGTGGCTGGTCCTCGTAAGATGTGAATGCTGAAGCCCCCTCCCTGGCCCTGAGAGCCCACGAGCCGTGAGCAGACAAATAAAAGCCACCCAGTTCTACCTACCACAAGAAATACAAACATAATTAATTTTTATATATATATAAAATGAACTTTTAATGTGTTACTTGTGCTAGGAGCACAGTTACCACCTCTGCGGCTGTCACTTCAACGCTGCACATAAAGAGGTCATAAAACACCTTCTCGGAGCCTTTATGGGTTTGAGGATCCCGTTAAGCAGCAGCAGGGGTGGGCAGGGTTAATGGCCAAGGACCTCGCACGTGTTGGCCACGCTCCATGGCAGCATCCCACAGCCAGCAGAGGCAGATGCTGGTTTTCCTGGAGCAGGGAGATGCATCTGGGGCTGTTCTAAATCCCATCAGGTCCCTTGTTTGTCTCCAGTTGAGCTGAAATTATCCAAGGCAAACGTCAAAGGCCCTTCTGTAACCCAGTGCAGGGTTGAGCTGCGTCTCCATGAGCTCCAGCACTTGCCTACAGGGGAAAATGGCTTATTAGATTAAACCCAAGCCCCTCTTTATGAATCCTCTCCCTCTTCCTGAGCTCAATCACTTTAAAAGGCAGAAGTGGAATAAAAACACAGGATGGCTTTAAAGCAACTCACCCTTCACAGGAGATACTTCAGCCTTCTGAAGCCTCACAAATAAACTTTGCTTTAAAAGCTTGACTTGTGGCACAGTTTTGCCAAATTCAGGCCCCTTAAATAGCCCATTTCCTGTGCTCCGGATTGCTATCTGCAGGCTTGGGAAAATATACAGGTGAATGGAATAAATATTAGCTCTTTGCTCCCTAACCTGGCCCTCTGAGTCAGGAAGCTGCTGCTCTGATGCAGAGCTCAGGGCTGCTTCAGGAGGGACCAACATTCCCTGCTGGAGAGCACAGAGCACACGGAGATGCTCTGGATGGACTTAGGGAAAAATAGGAATTAGGCCTAAAGGAAAGGGCTGGAAACCAGGCTCAACCCCAGCTTCCACCTGCCCATTCTGCAGAAAACCTGAGGACAAGTGGGATGGAGCGGACGGAGTCCCCGCTCCACCAGGACACTGGGTTTGCCTGTCCATGAAGTGGTCCCTTGGCGGCAGCCGGAGTCAGTTAATGCCCATTTGCAGGAGCCCTGCGGGGCTCTGGCTTCAAAATTGCAAAGGAATTTTTATTCTTGGTTTAAGAAAGAAAAGGATAATAAATAATAATTATAATTTACGGGATGCCTGTAATTACAATTTATGGAAGCCCAGGGATGGGAGGTATCTGCCAGCACCGGTGGTGGCATTGGTCCATCCTACCCTATCCCCACTGAGCCCACTGTGCGGGGGGAACCACAGGACCAGTGAGCCCATGGAGCTGCACCAAGCCAGGTCCAGCTTTTGGACCAGGATTAATTCCCCTGGTAACCATCCAAACTCCCCCCTCTGTGGGGCAGAACCTTGCTCTTAGCGAGATGCTCAAAGTGGCCTGGCTGAGAACCTCCTCCCCTTCTGCCAGCATCAGCAGCCTTGGAGGCTTGGGTATATCCTATCTTATCCTACCCTATTGCATCTTACCCTACTCTCCCCTCTCCCTCTCCTCTCCTCTCCATGTATTATAAACAATCCTCCTATTTCCTAGTTATTTCCTCTCCATCCACCTCTCAGATGCTGCCCAGTCCATTCCAAAACCCCTGGGACTGTTGCTCTCGCCTCTTCCCAACCCCACCCCCTCCCCAAGCCCACCTAAGGGTGCCTGGGGATGGAGCAGGATGGGGAGGGGAGATTGAGGAATAATGCTCTGGATGTATTTGCCAGCACTGGTCACTGAGCTTCAGCTCTGCAGATGGAAAACGAGTGGCTGGAAGGAAGCACAGCCCCGAGGGAAGCTCAGGGGGATCTGCATTGCCCAGAGTCAGGCACTGAAACCCACTTTGATTTCCCCCTACAAACACCAGGGACCCACTTGCCCAGGAAGCAAAATAAACAGGCCTGAAATATTGATAATAAATCACGTTTAACACCCCTAAACATTAAAAATGCAGGCAGGCCCCTTGCTCAAAGTGAAGCTGGGGGCATGTAAAAGGGGCCTTTGGTTTTATTCTGCATCATGACCCTGCTACTGATGCACGTGGCTGCCTGCAATGCCAGGCAGTGTAGGCAGGGAAGTGTAGTGCAGGCAGGGCAGGCAGGAAAGCGTAGTGCAGGCAGGGAAGTGCAGTGCAGGCAGGGCAGGCAGTACAGGGCACTGGCTACTCTCTGGCTTCTCAGGAAGGCAGAATGCAGCCCTGGCTTCACCATCACCTCCTGCAGGGCCTGGATGAGGCCGTGCCAAGGCAGCGCACAGCCCTCTCCTTCCTATCTGCTTAGGTTGCAGGTTTTAGGACAAGCTTTTTGCTTAGGACAAGCTTTATGCCTCTGCCAATGTAAAGATCCTTTTTAACCTCATGTTGGCACAAGGAGCTTTGCAAGAGTCAGAACTCACTCCTATTCCCACACCACTGCCACCAGCCCCAGATCAGTGTCTTCACTCAATTCAGCTCCCCCAGAGCTGTGTTTGCTTCCCATGGGATATCAGGAAGTGCTCGGGCACCCCATGAGTGGTGGACCCCAACACCAGCTCAGCCCCTGCCCCAAAAGCCACCATCTGCTGCCCATGAGACACCGGCTGGCTTGGCTCCGATGCTCCCTCCCGCGTCAGCCGGCTCCGGAGCGGTACAATAACCCCGGTGCTGCCAAAACCACGGGGAAATAAACATCTGTGAAAAAATAAAAGGCAAAAGTGTGTGTGTGGGGGGGAACAACACAAAATATCACAGCACTGTTCCTTTGGTGGGAGCCAAACCACTCTGTCCAGCCTGGGGGCTGGACAGAGCATGAGGAGGAAATTCCAGCCTTGCCGCCTGCCGCCACAGGAAGATGCTGAAGGTGCCCAGAGAGACACTGGTGGGAAACGTGCTGTGCAGAGGCCAGGCTGCTCAGGACAGTGGCACCCAGTCTGTCTTTTGGTCTTTGGATTTTCCACTGCAAGCCCAGACAGCAGCCTTGGCCTTCCTGGAACACACAGACAGAAATTGACAGGACCTGACATTGCATCTCTCAGCCAGCACGTTGCTGAGGGATGGATGGATGCTGTGGATGTCCAAACAACCTTTCCAGAGGAGCAGGAGCATCCCAACTTCCCATGCGAGCGCGAGCAAAGCCACAAGGATGCGGGGTTGGGAGCAGGGAACCTCTTTGCTGGTCCCCTCCATGCCAGAGAAACCATTTCCCATTGCTTGGAGCCCAGGCAGCTGCAAGGGATGGGATTGCTCATCCCCATGGGGTTTGCAGCTGGTTCCCTCCCTAGCTCCAGCCTCCCCTCCCAGAAGGATGGAGCTTTGCCCGGCAGGGGCCAGTGGGGACCTCACTGAGTCAGGCAGGAGGGATGCGGGATGCAGCCTGTCCCAGGGCTCTGGCACGGAGATAGCTGGAGCGTCACTGCAAACAAGGGCAGACTCTGTCTGTGAGTCCTCGTCTCTCTCCAGCCTGGCAGGACTGTGAGCTCCAGACTCACCTATGTCCCTGCCACACCAGCCATGCTTTGCCCATGTCCTGGAACACGGACCCATCCCACCATCCCGGACCTGGCTCCTCCTGACGCCCCACTGGGGTTCACCAGGACAAGAGGAGAGCGCAGCCCATCTCACCCCACAGCACTGGAGGGGAGAGAGGAGGTAAAAAGGAACCCAAACCCAAACCCACATGCTGCTGGTTTCTGGGAATGGTTTGCACTGACCACAGGAAATAGCACACGTGTCCAGGCAGCACTCCCCTGTCTAGGGCAGGAGGGACACACCATACCCGGGCACCACACACTCATCGCTCTCCTCTCCCCAACAACACAGCATTGGAGCTACTGAGAGGTTTGGCATCCCCCCGCCTGCACCAGAATGCAGCAAGAGTATTTCAACTTGGAGAACCCTCAACCCACTCTCAGCACTGCCAAGTCACAGCAAAACCAGCGTGGTTTGAGAGCCATGGTGCAGCATCACATGCGGTCAGCACACCAAACTACGGTCCCCAGTGGGTCCCCAGCTGTCCCCTTCACTACCATCAGCTGTGCAGCCCAGCTCAGCCCCACAACCTGGTTTTCTTTTTCCAGACACACCAAACCAGGAGTGGATGTGAACCAAATGGCTGCACCATCCCCAGCTCACAGGGACATTGAGGGGGGACCACGCAGCACCAGTGCATTGCGCAATGTCCCTGGTGCCAGCCCGGCTTTGAAATGCAAAGGCAGAAAGATCTGTTAGGTGCAGGTAGTGCTGTTGTGGTCTAGGGCAAACAAAGTACACAATATGAACTGGCTGCAATTGCTAATCAACGAGCAGATTCAGACCAAGAGGCAGCTCACATGTAAATCAGATTTACCGCTAATTAAATGCACAAAGGAGATTTTTCCAGGCATCCAAGGTTGCTCCTGAACACCCACACGCACACACCCAGCACCTCTGCGCAGCGATGGCTTTTTTCTGCTCACAAAGCAGCTCATTTCCATGTGTGTGGATTGGGCAATGCAGCGTTCCTGTGCTCTCTTCCCTGCTCCCTCCAAGGGCATGCGTGGCCTGCACAGTGGCAGCACCCAACCTGCCACCAGCTTGGTCTCCCAGGCTTCCCCTCCACCAGTGACTATCTCAGGGTATCTGGATGGGAAATACAGGGCTATGGGACAATTCCAGCCCATTTCCAGGTTTGTTGAGCCAGTGAGGTCCTGAAGGTGTTGAGCTCCTGCATGTTGAGTTGGTTTGAGGGACAACACCCAAGAGGTCCCATTGCCCAGAGGAAACCCTGAGGTCCAGCCACTTGCTTGTCGGCACATGTACCACAGGCCATAGGAGAAAGTCATGTGTTGGTGTGAGGACATCACTGGTGATGCTCTGTGGGCCATACCAAGGGTTGCTCTGGGGCAGCACCTGACTCAGTCAGTGCTTGCACACATCAGGTGCTGGAGCGGCACTGGGAGATTAGAGCTTCCTTCTTCCCACCCTGTACAGTGATGGCGAGGGGCAGGAGGCACAACAGCTGGGTGTTGGAGCCCAGGCACATGCAGGGATGGCTGAGCAGCAGACCCGATCGTGTCTCTGTGTTTCACAACTGCAATGGCTTGTGCTCCCCCAGCCACCACCCACAGCTCGGGTGTGTTTGAAAGATCTAGATGTCGACTTTGTATCTCCTGCTCATCTCCAGTTCAAGCATTCCTTCTTGTTTACTGGTGCGCTCCAGTCACAGGATCCCAGTCAAGGGAAGGAGCTTTCATTTCCTAGGGACATCTTGCATTCATTAGGACTTGTTGTTATTGACTTACAAGGCTGCTAATTCTCAAGGTCCAATTTAGCCCTCAAAACCACTAACATGTGTGCTGGGGAGTTGCTACATCACCGACATCAGCCAAGTGTGCCGGCCAACACAGCATGGCCAGGCATGGAGGAAGCCTCAGGTTGAAGCCATCTTCTCCATTACCTCGGTGGGGCAGAGGTTTGGGTCCTCTGTCCCAGAGCACAGCAGTGATGGCTCCACTCACAGACAAGCTCAAGTATTTGCCCTTTGCTCATGGGAGCAAGAGTTGATGAGGAGCAGCCGCGATGCTGTGGGAGATACCACAGGGGTGACAGGGACACTGGGTCCCCCACACCAGCACTGCTGTGGAGCCACAGGCACAGCCATGGGGCTACAGCCCCTGAACTAGAAGCAGAGCACAGATCCCTGGGGTGGGAGGATGAACCCATCTCCCCGGGGCTGATCCACCCATTGCCGAGCGCCACGAGACAGCACCGCAGACGCCGGCTGAGGAGCAAATCCAAGCGGTTTGAGAAGCTGCCTCAGCCACGGATGATCTGCAGCAGTTGACCACAGACGGGGTCCTTGTCTGGGCCCAGCGCGGAGTCAAACCGGTTTTGCTCAACTGCCCATCGCGGGGTATCTCTCCCTACCTGCGGTGCATGGGCAGCCCTCGGGGAGGGCAGGTTCCTGCGCCGTCTCCCCGCAGCCCCACGCACTATATTTAGTGATCCCAGCTCCACTGGAGTCCCTCGGGGCGCTGACTCACACCAGGGGTGGATTGAAGTGGGGCGGCTGAAGCAATTCCAGCCGCACCCCGGCAGGAGCTGCAGCCCCCACTGCGGCTCAGCCGGGAATTACGCGGCTCCGGAGCCACGGAGGCTGCGGCTGCCCCATGGCGCCGGTGGGAGCCGCAGCAGGGCTGGGAGGATGCAGTGGATGCACCTGCACACGGACCACTTGGGAATGTCCCCCAAGCCACACAAAAGGTGGTCACAGTCTTGAGATCACCTTTTCCTTGGCCAGCGAGAAGCTGAGGCTCCATACAAAGCTCCAGGAAAAACAAATCGAACCAAACCTACAGCCTCTGGTCCATCACCGAGCTGGTACAAACCACATCCCCACTCACCACCTTCCCTCCCTAGCTCCAGTTTTGGCAGGTTTGGATAGCACCACAGGACAGAACTCCCTTTCCCTGGCTGCCCAAAGCCTGGCATGGGACCCGGAGCTGGAGGGTCCCAGCGTGGGGGTGTCAAGTCCTTCAGAGAGGGATGGCAAACCCACTTTTGCAAAGATCTCATTCAGGGTCACCTGGAGGAGGGAAAACAGGAGCAAAGCTCCAGAAAACATGCCCTCTACAAAGGCAGTTTTGGGTGCCAGGTCCCAGGATGGTGCCTGATGTGGGGCCAATGGCAGCAGCTCCTGGAATCCTGCTGCGGGCTCCTTGGGCCCCCCTTGTTCCCAAGCTGATCCTGTCCCAGCACACAACAGTCAGGCAGAAACCATGCAGCGATCACTGTCTTTCCTCCAGTGATCAAAGTGCTGGCAGCCAGGACCACACGAGACCCCCATGTGCTTACACAAGGAATGGAAGCAGGAACACTGCATGGCCATAGGAATCTCTTCACATACACACAGGAGCTGCTAAAGTCACCCAAGCACAGAGATAACAGCTCCAGCACGAACCCAAATCGCCACCTCAACAAGAAGAGCACTGGGATTTGCATCCCGAGGTCAAGCTGCGATGCAAACTAGCGCTCCATCGGGAAGCGAGCGGGATGCAGGCAAATGCCTACTGGGAAACAGCACAGAATCGTTGGTCCCCCGCGGGATAATGCATCCCCAGGGCACAGTGAGAACAGGAGGTGCTCCAGGCCTGCAAGAAGTCAGGGTGTCTCCACGTGCTGTGGTGATACGAGTCCATCCCTGCCCCGAGCAGTGAGGCCCATGGAACCTGCTGGGTCCCTTTGGAAATCAGACTCCTCAAGTGCTTTGGGAAAGGCTGAGAGCTGCTCCAGGAGCTCATTGCCAGGACCAAGTCCCAGGAAACCCAGCCCTGGGTTCCTTGGAAAAACTCATTCCCAGGTCATGGCTACAAGGAACTTGAATTCATCGCCAGGTATTTAAGGAATGCAGATGAAGGGGAGCCTGGGCAGGACAGATAGAGCTAGCTACAGGCAGGCTTAAGGCAACCTGTAATTAAAGGGTTCAACTAATTCTTCCCAGGTTCACCTAGTCACTTAACTGCCCATCAGGACTTTGTCCTGGGAAGCAGCTGACCCAGCCTTGGAATGAATGTGGAGAACACAGGGGACATCAGACAGACTCAGTGAATCACCTGCAGATTAACCAGGATGGGGCATGACACCGCAGGGCTGGTGCCCTTACAGATTCAGGCACGTTGAACAACCAAAAAGGTTCCTTTTGGCAGTAGGAATCTACATCCCACCACTGGAAAAGCAACCCCAGGAGTCTTCAGTGAGCAGCACACACCTCCAGAGGCTGCACTGCTCACAGAGCCACGTGCACCTTCAGAGGACCACAGGAGACAGAGTCCCAGCACACAGCATCCCTTGGGAAGCCTGAACAACACCAGGACGATTTAAGGCCATTAAACAGCAGCTGAAAAATCCAAGTGGGTTGTTTCCTACTGGACATATTTGGGAATGTATTTATTTTATATCTCATGAAAAACATTCCAGGATGTAAATGGGAAGCCAAGAAAGGAAAAAGAGGGGAGGGGGAAAGAAAGAAAACAAATTTGAACCGGGAACATTTTACATGCAGTATTAAATCTCCAGCACACAATGAATCACGCAGCTCTGGGTCTAACAAGGAGGACTCCAGAAAGTCTGTAGCATGAAGGAGTCACTGGAGACTCTAAGAAATATGACGAGCTTGGTCCAAAGTGCACAAAAGGAGGTTTTTGGTAAAGGAAAAGGAAAGAAAAGAAATAAAACTCTGACAGAAAAGCCTCTGAAGTTGGGCCCACAGCAGCTTCATTGGTATAATCCTGCTCGTCCCCACGAGCTGTTTTGCAGCGCTCAAGACTAGAAGTAGACGACAAAACGCAGTAAAAGCAGCGTGTGAGTGAGCTTTTGTCCAGAGCCAACACACATGGTTCCAGTGAGACAGCGAGTGTCCCACACAGCACCAGTGCCTGCACACACAGCACCAGTGCCTGCACACCACAAGTGTTTGTGCACATACACACACCAGTGTTTGCTCACACATCACCACCGTTTGCACACACATAAGTGTTTGCACACACACCCCAACAGTGTTTGCTCACACAGCACCAGTGTTTGCTCACACATAAGTGTTTGCACACACAAACGCCAGTGTTTGCTCACACATCACCACTATTTGCACACACATAAGTGTTTGCACACACACACCAGTGTTTGCTCACACACCACCAGTGTTTGCGCACACATAAGTGTTTGCACGCACACCACCTGTGTCTGCACACACACCGGTGTTTGCACACACACACACCAATGTTAGCACACACACACCAGTGTGCACACACTCACACCCTGGTGTTTGCATGCACACCAGTGTTTGCACTCACACCACACCAGGGAGCAGCAGGGATGGAGCCCAGGGAGCCACCAAACTTGTTCCCTCACCCCAGGCTGGGTTTACACAGACAAAGATCTGTCTGGAGCTCTCTAACACGTCCTTCACCCTGCGCTGGTGGTTGTGGCCTACCCAGGCACAAGGAGTTTCCCTGAATCCAGCCTGAATCCACACCTCCTGTCTCCTCGCCCTGGACAGCAGCTCCCCGCCATGGCTCACCTCTGTGTGGGGGCATTTGTGCCCGTTCCCTCGGTGCATGCTGCTCTGCGCTCCATCTCTCCTCTCTTCTATGGAATTCCAGAAATAGCCACTTACCACTGAGGTTTGACCTCTCAGGCTCCAGCCCTGGCTCGGGGCAGCATGCACAGGACAGCACGAGGCAGAGGAAACCCTGAGGAAAGCCTCTGGTACAGCCTCTCCCACCTCTTCCTATGCTTTGTTTGAGCTGGGCAAGGCAGGAGCCACGTTCCTCTCTTTAGATGGAAGATCCAGCATGGCTGTAAGATTGATTTGAGTCTGAAGAGAGGGGTCGTGCACTCAGCCACAAGATGTGAGGTGCCCGAGAGCTCCATCAGTGGTGCTGGGCACAGAGCCCTTGCAAAGCCGGCAGAACCTGGCTCAGAGACCGGCCATCGCCACAGCAGCAGCCCCGAGACCCTCCACCATGCTCCCGACTGCCCAGACACGTGGCTTTATCTGCCACTCAAAGGCAGCTGCTTCTGCCCCACAGCACAGCAACACCTTCCTGCTCCTGAGGCAGGGAGCAGAGAGCTGCCCATCTCCAGACCACTGCCCTCCCCCAGGACCTGTTGCCCCTTCACCCTCCAGAGCAAAGCCACAGGTCTGCAACAACAAAGAGAACCCATCCTGCCAGGGCTCAGTGCCCTCTGTGCCCAGCACAAGTCATGGCCAACTCCACGAGGAGCTTGTCCACACACGGACTGGCCGGGGCAAGCCACAACCTCTGGCCTCCCTTAGTCAACAGCAGTGAAGGCAGCAGAGGAAGGTCTTGCCTTGCCCCGTCGCACCAAGCTCCATCTGGATCATTCATCCTTACAGTACATGGAAGGAGGAATGCACAAGTCAGCAAAGGAGTGGGGCAGGTGGAGGAGGCTCCAGGATGGGGGGTGCCCCCTTTTCCTTGACACAACAAGAGGCTGCAGGAAGCTGAGGATGAACCTGCTGGCTCGGCTCAGCCCAGCATCTCTCTGGCACTGCACCAGTGGTGAAATGCATTGCGGTTTGCTCCATTACCACCATGGGAGGGCCTTTTGGGGAGCTCCAAGCACCTTTGATGCAGGATGGTAAAATATAACATGGGGGAGGGGAAGAAAGTCTGCCCCATGGGCATGCATGAGCACAGCAAGCTCATTCCTTGGCCTTTCATGTGCCTTAATAACATGTTTTTTGTGGCACCTATAGAAACCTGCTAATGGCAAAGAGTATGAGCTCGTCTGAAATGTGAATCCAGCCTCTCCACATATCCCTGCCTATGATGGAGCCGGAGGAGCACAAAGCCAGGTCTGTTACTCAGACCAGCAGTGTCTTCGAGCATCTGCTGTGGTTACCAACAGTATCCACAGCGTTTGTGCTGTCCTGGCTTGAGTAGGTGGGAAATGGGAGGAATTATTGCTCTGATAACAGGGAAACCCCTGGACTTTCACAACGGGAATTTCCTACACATCTGAGAGGAAAACCTGGTACCCTCTGACCGTCAGAGCCAGAGCAAAGGGCATCAGCACTGCCACGTGGGCTAGACCACGGTGAGGACCTGCAGCACTGTCCTAAACCCAGCTCTAACCTCATGGTACAGCACTGGAGAGCACCACCAATGTCCAGCATGGAACACATTCAAGGAAGGGCCTCATAGACTCCATGTCCTTGGTTTTTCCAAACACACCATTCAGAGAGTTCTGCATTGCCACAGACAGGGCTAACTCAGCATTACACAAAAAGGCAGAAAAAAGTGTTCCTATGTATTTCTGCATGGAAAAACAGAAAAGTCCCCACAGCTCCCACTTGGCCCTTGTCAGGTGGAGGCAGCAGCAAGGGCTTGCGGTGCAGCGCCAGGCACCGGCTCTGGAGCGCGGGGTTTAACTCCTGTCCCGTCCATCGCCAGGAATCCACCCCTGCTCCCGGAGCTTCCCTGCGCCGAGGCTGACCTCCGCAGGCCGCCTGGGAAACAGCATTCCCGAGCTGCTCCTCAGCACCAGGAACTGGTTGAAGCCCTTTGCCCGCTGAACCCAGTGCGGTGTCTCCGGGGCACTGAGCACCTGCGGGGCTTGGGGCTGCCCGACGGCGCCATTGGGAGCTCCTGGGCTTGTTTCTCTTCTCCATCTTCCCAATGCATCTCGGGCTTCTTCCTTTGCATCTCCACTGTGGCTGCCCTCTCCTGTTCCAGAAATTAAGAGGTTATAAGAAACGCAGATGCTACAGAAATTAATGGCTCACAGCCATTCATGAAGCCATTGGTCTAACAGGGCTTTTCCACACAGATCAAGTACTTCAGGGCCAGGAGCTGATGCAGGAGTCCCCATTCCCAAGATCCACATCTGCTGAGAACAGGTGACCATGGGCCAAGGGCTGTTTACACCCCTGCACTAACATTGTGCCCAAAGGGCTTATCTTGTCTCTGGTTACTCAGCAGGGCACCAAACACCAAGGATTTGGGTTTTCAGCTCAAAAAGGAAAACCAAAAATGACTTTGTTGCTGTAGCTGACACTGAGGTTCTTTCCCCAAGCCTGAGGGGGCACTGGGGGCACCAGTGCTGTGCATCAGCTGCTCCGAAGCTCCTCTTGCCTTGCCGAGGGTTCCACTAGGAACTGTGGATCTGAATCCCTGGTCACAGCTTTTGCCCCCTCCAAGCCTTGGGTCTGCCTGGCCATTAGTGCCCAACCCCAATGGATCCGCGCTGATCCCGCAGCCACCAGCAGCTCCCCCAGTGCAGCAAGTGATGGGGATGCAGCTCCCTGCAGAGGGGCAGTTTAAGTGGATGATGCTGGGGAGGAATTCAGAGCAGGAGAATCAAAGGGAGGGCTATTCAGAGACCGATTTTGACACCGAGAGCAGCAGAGCAGAGCCAATGAAACTGGCAGGACCAAGAGAGTTTACAGGAGGACACTGGCCAGATGTGACATGAGCTGCTCCATATCCCTCCACCCCAAACACTGCTTTGCCTCTGACCAAGCCCCTGGGCCCTGCTGAGCCATGTCCCAGCACTGACACAGTGACAAGTTCCCTCACAGCAACCCAGCCAAGGCCATTTCATCAAGATGGTGACAACAACCATCCTTGGGAGGGCTGAGGAGCAGCCAGATCCACAGCAAACAGCACTCCCAGAGGCAGGTTTTCTCTCTTCCAGTGCCACTGCAGGAGCAAGCAATGCCAGTGGGAAAACAGCCTCTGACATGGAGAGGGCAGAGCCCTTCTGACCATTCTCATGTGGGTAACTGGACTTCTTGCCCCGCAGACCCATTGCTCTTCCTGGCCTGCTGGTACAAAGAGGAGACTTGCTAGACCAGTGCTGTGAAGAAGCCATGAAAAAAAAGAGTCTCCCATGAAAAGCAGCATTGAGGAAGGTGCCTGGCAGACAGTGGGATCATCCGGCGTCCTGAAGAGCCGGGAGTCTATACTGGAGTGAACCCTGTGTAGATACCCCAGGCTGGGCAGAGATCAGCATCACAGGAAGGGTGTAAATAGAGTTATGAGTGTAATGCTGATTCCAGTTTGCCCACTAACAACATTCCAATTCACTCAAGGAAGCATTCCCAGGAATGCTTCTGTTTGCTGTCTGACAGCATAGGCTGTGTTTCTCCTCTGTTGAACCAACACTCCAGATAAATCAGGAGCCTCCCGGCTACCATCTCGATGTGGAGATACAAAGAGACCTCGCCTGTTCCAGCAGACAGCATGGCCAAAGCAGGGATCCCAGGGAACCAGGACACCTGGATTCCTGCCTGGCCCCTCTGCAAATGCTGGCAGAGGCACCCCTGCACCCTTGGCATTCAAAGGGGCCCGACATGTGCCCGCACTCCACTGAAATGGGCACACTGATAAGCTCCACTCCCTGCGGACGTGATAAGATCAACCCTTGGAAGCAGCGTAACCACAGCAGGACAGCCTGCAGTGGGGTGTTCAAGCTACACACAGCACCGCACATGGAGCTGCACCCCTCTTGACCGGGTCAGAGCCGGGATCTCCCCTGGGTACACTGCACGATGCAGACACGCACCCAGTGACAAGGGCACGCAGGCAGCCAGGGCAGAGCCAGGTTCTGCACCCAGGAGCCAGTAACCTGGAGGGACCCCCAACGAAGCTGTGCAGCTCAGCTATTCTTAGGAACCAGTCACAACTTGCCTTGGTTTCAAGGCCTTCTCTTATCTTCTGCAGTAACTCGGGCTCATTGTGAAATCCTACCACTGGAGATGCTAACAGCCAGGATTTATGGCTTCTGTAGTTTCCCTTTAATAGCTTCAGCTGGGGAAGCGCTGGCGAAGGATGAAAGATGCTGGTACGGGATGGATGTCAGGAGAAGACTTCAAAGACTTCCAATGCATTGAGTCGCATTATGATACTCGGGATCCTTCTCTTACAACCATCCAGCCTTCAGGAGCCTCTCCCTCCTTAAGCACAGGCTTCACCATTTGGTCCCACAGTGAAGCACCTGCACCCCAGCTCTCGAGCCTCTACCTGAGAAGCCCCTGTTCAGTTGCTCCCAGCAAGTTCCTCATGGCCTACAGCACATCACAGAGCAGTAACTCTGCCCTTTCCCCAGACTGCCCCACATTCTTCACCCCCAAAGCCACTATCCCATGCCAACAGGCTCAGACCAGCGCAGCCACCACTATAAAATCCCATCTGCAGCGAGTTTCATGGGAAAGCTGAGTTCTGCTGTAAGGAGTAACTGTCCATACGGAAAAGTCTCATCTGGAGGGGAAGGACGGAGGGAGCCTGAGAAGGGATTTCACACGCTAATATCTATGGGTTGCATTGCCTTGTGGGCTAGTCACACTGTGAGAAAGTTTGCTCATGTGCACATCCCACTGCCCGCTAGTACAAAAGGATCTCAGACTAACTGGACTGGTCTGTCACACACTGTATGCCCAGAGGGCAGGTAGCTGGGACCCAGGGACTACCGCAGTCCTGTGAGCACAGTTTCTCTCCGCAAGGATCCCAGCAGGGAATTCACCCGCTGGCTAGAGCGGCATTATTTCACACTCCTTCCCATGGCAGCTTTACTGCAGAGCTGACTCTGGCTCCACATCCATGAAAAGCTCTGAAATCAGTTATACCCCTTGAATCCCACTGAACACCTCAGACCTGCAAACCCCTCGCAGTGATGTGCTGTTGTGGCCTTTACTGGCGAGTGGGTGCAGCGAGACAAAAACCCAACACTGCCTTAAAAACAACAAATGCAGAACACAAACTACGGGAACTCCCAGTCCCTAAAAGAAATACTGCCTGAGGAGATTAAAACCAAGAAGTAGCTGAAGCAGCATATGCCTGCCTACACCTTATACCCACACAGACAAGCCGGAGCTGTAAAGGCTCTTGGCATTTCCCTATCCCATGTTCTTGCATGGTGCATCCTGGCTTCACACGCTTGTTTGTCACAGGCAATGCCAGCAACATGCAACCAGCAGCTCGAGTTGTCCAAGTGCCCTGCATGACAAGAAAAGCAGCACAAGCTTCATCATTCAGCTTTGTCTCAGCCACAACCGGAGCCCACAGAGACAGATCAGCCCCTCCAGATCCCAGCCACAAGCCACAGCGTCGGTTCGAGCTCAACACAGCTTTGTAAGGTGTAAGCTCAGTACAGAGATCAACAGGAGTCACTGCACCAGCAGAGCTCAGCAAGACGGTATCCTCAGGGCACATGTCCTTGTCCTCACACAACCCCCGTGCTGCAGCAACCTCAGCTCCCTCCTCACCCTATGGTACACAGGACAAGGTGCAGCAGTGCTGGGGCTCAGGAGCTACACATGTGCTTGGGGCTCTGCTGCCAGTGAGTCCATCAGCTGAGCTCTGTCCTCCATCAGTCAAATGGGAGATAATCGCCCATGATACTTTTGGGTTTACGTTTATGAAAAAGGAATTATTCTTCTGTCAAGGAAGCAAAACCTAGACACTATGAATGGGAACAACTTGCCCAACACGGACAAGACATGATCCCATGGCCCCCCAGAGTCAAGTCCAAGGAACTAATGTCCAGATCACACTCCTTCCTCGCTAGACTCTTCCCAAGCAGAACTTCATCCCAGAAACAGCCTCCAATGACTGCAGCTCCAGAGCAACAGCTCCACTTGTCGGCTGGTCACAGGGCCCAGCTCTACCGCTGGATGTTAAAGCCACTTGGTCTCTAAGGAGAGTCCAACCATGGGCAGTGACTCGTCCAGGAGGAGGACCAGGGTCTGGACTGGGCTGCTCTCTTCCGGAACCAGGAGCCAGCTGCAGCCAAGCTCCACATCCAGATTAAAGCATCACACAGCAAAGGCTGCAGCGGGGCTATTGAACCAAAGGAGGAGCAGGAGCAGAAGCTGTCAAAGGTGGAAGATTCCTAATCCTGGGAACAGGAAGAGAGAGTCAGGACTGTCAGGTTTATTTCTGGGCAAGGGCCTGACCAACAAGCCCCTGTTCCCAGTTCATGTCACTCTTCAAACCTGACAGAAGGAGAAAAGGTGAAATAATGGATATCTGCGCCTGGGTTCTGCTCCCACTGCAACCACCAACTTCTTGTAAGATACTGAGCAAACCCACTTCTGCAACCCACAGTCCATGTTCCCGATGGGAAGGACTGGATTGGGAGGTGCAAAATGCTCCTCAATCAGGTCAGATCAGAACAACCCCCACTTGCTGCTGAGCTGCCCCTTTACCACACTGTAAACCTGCTACCTTCGACAGTTGGACTACCAACAGTAGCTCTGCACCATCAGCTTTTTTAATCACAGCAGTCAAAATTTGGCCATGTTCTACATGCAGAGCTCAGCACCACAAATGCTTTCTCCTCCACCCTGCTTTCAGCCCAGGCATGGGCAGAAAGGGCCGTTTTAACCAGGGTAACCTTCAAACTCATTAAGAGCAGCAGTATCACTTTCATCAGTCTCTTTAAAATAAGAATTCCATGTGTAAACTGACAAAGTCATTCTCCTAGGTCCTGCCAAGCCCTTTGCCGTAGGCAAAAGGAGTTGAGACGTCCCTTAGCATCAATTTTGTTTGTTTATTTATAAAGTTCACGTTTGATCTTTGTTTAGCAACTGTTTTCATCTCTCTGTCCGGTGGCAAGAACACAGCAGTTCTTCTCTTGACTCAAAGAATCATGAGTTCTCTTTTCCAGCTCTGGAAGCCATCCAGCAGCGGCTGTGAGAGCTCATCAGGATTTTAGCAAGGCCAAATGCAGTAGGATCTGCAGGGAGAAGGGTTCCCTTACCTCTCATTTCTGACACACAGCTAAAAGCTGGGCTCTATGTCGCCTTCAGTTAGCACTGTTCAGGAATGATCTCCTGATGCTGATTTACCTCCCCCATCTCTGTGATCACAACCCCACATTGCTCAGCCAATACACGCTTCAGGCAGGATTGGACAAACACTAACCCAGACTGGAAAGCTTTGGAATCATAGAACAGTTAGGGTTGGAAAGCACCTTTGCTGCATCTTCTCTCAGTAGAAATTACACTGCTCTGAGCCTCAGCACCATGCCAACAGGCTGCAGGAGACCACTACAAACCCACGTGTTTGGGTGTGAACCTCCCCCCAGCTCAAGGTGAACCTTGCTCTTGCAGAATGAATTCAGTGGAGGAAGTAAAGCCCTCAAGCAGCAGTTCCTGAACTCACCTTCTCATGGGCCATTCACAGTTAATACTATCCCCTACTTCATGTAAGCCCATCCAAGGCTCTCCCCTGAGAAGAGTTTGGGAACCCCTACAGTTAAGCCTACTCTTGATCATGAGTCACGACATCCACCCTTTCTCCTGGAGACTCTCAAAGACAGCAAAAATATTTAGACATTCAGCTCACGCTCAGCCTCCATTGCAGTGAGTGTCCAAGAGCCCCCAGGCAACCACGTCAAATGTATTCCTTTTCTCCGTACAAAGGTTTGTCCAGGGATCTTTTTCCTTCCGTAAAAATCTCAACTGCCCTCTGATAAATTGGTTGATTCCTACACCAGCAAGTGCGCAACAGATGCTTTCAGGGGCTCCTCCACCTTTTAGCTGCTGTATTGTGCTGCTGTTTGTAAGAAAACGAAGTTGAGGAAGCAATTACAAAATTGTTTCTGGAATTTCCACAGCACAATTTATGCTACTGAAGCTTTTGGCAAACACCGCGTTTTAGCCTCTTTGTGATAAGAGGACTGGAGCTCTGATGGAGTGAGCTAAGTGCTGAAGGAACAAACCAAGACACATCAGATCAATCTGAAATGTGTGCAATACCCTATGTAGAAATACAGAACTCTGCTAACAAAATTCTAGCTTATTTCTAGGAGCCTCATAGTGAAACATCACAAAAATAAGCTGATAAGTACCTAAAGTAGTATTTCCAAAAAGGGTGCCAATACTTCAAGGCTAGTGCCCTGAAAAACACATCTCAAGGTTGAAGCAGCCACTCGACATCACTCAGTCTCCCCTGGCTTGGTACCAGAGGCTAAGAGCAGCTTGCAGTATTATCATTAGACCAACTTAGAATAGGGCAGAGAGCAAACAGAAGGAAAATGATCACTTATATTTAACTTCTGGGTTGGGAGAGGGGAGAAGAGAGGCAGAGCACTTCACAGGAGTCACTGCAACCCTCCCACTGTGCTCAGTCCTCACTACCAAGGTCAACCGGTATCAATTGCTTAGCACAGTTGAGGTGATCCAGATTCTAAACCACTGGAGCTCACTACAAATCTCCACATCAGTTTTCCTCAGGAATGTGGCCACATTCTTGGAAAGGTATGGCAGAGCTATGAAACGTGGATTCAAGTCAGGTTATTCAGATCAGAGCTGTCCCTGAGAACAGGGCTAATGCAGTGGTCAGAAACAAGGATGAAATGCCTAGCCCCACCTAGGTCCCCTCAAGCTTTTACATTCTTCCCATTGCTTACAGTCAGCAGCTTCACCGAATGATCTGGAACTGGGCTCCACAGCTTCCACTTAAGCCAAAATCCGTCTTCAGGTCCATCCCATTGCACTTCATGGAAGTATGTGACCAAACTCCAGCAAGGTGACTGCAAAACCCACCTTGATCACAAACCCCCCATCTGTAAAAGCATATAGTGATACCAATACGCAATCTTACCAAGGGTTTAATTGCTGGATTAGCTACATACATGTCTATTACTTTCCTGCACACACTCCAACCCAGATGATGGCATCCCAGATTACAGGCTCCAGGAACGTCTTCTGGATTCCACAAATCAGACCCCAGATAACCTCAAAGACTCAAAGGACAGAGATTGACATGATAACACTCAGGAAGTTTTGAAGTAAACTTCCACCAGTGGCTGGTGGGCTCTGCTCTGCAGACCTAAGACCTGGTTAACACCCATTAAGAGCAGGGTAATCCCTGTACAGGAGATTATCTGGCTACTTGAGACATACCTGAAAGCAAGAACAGTGGGAAACACGGCTGAAACACTCATGATTTCTGTAGAGAAGTCATTAATTCTCAACTTATTAATTTTAAGGAAGTTCATAACTTTAAGAGCACAATGAGTTAGAATGAACATCTGCCTTAAATCACACCACGCTGAAAAAACAAAGCCAAAACTTGAGTTCCTGCAAAGTTTTGCTCTGTGGTTCAACACAGCACGGTCAGGGCAGAGCTTACACAGGCGAGAACTGCAGGCTTGGGAAATAAGAGAAAGATCTGCTTGGTAGTGAAAATATAATTTTATTTAACATAGCTGCCAGCAGGATACTGGTATATCTGTAAAAGATGTTCCAGAGAGTGAAAGACAAAAGCAAACTACAACAAATTGCATCAACTCTTCAAGTATTTCTGCAAACAACGCTGCTGTCCTGTCTCAGGAGTCTCGATAGCCTGTTCTGCTCCCCTGTCCTCCCAGCCCCCATCCCCTCCAGAAACAAAATGTAATCGCTGGTGGCACAGCTTCTGAGGCAGACGAAATAGTTTTCACTTGGGATAAAGCCTTCTTCTGAAAATATTAATTGATGTGTTCAGATAGTGCTCTGAGTGGCAAAGAGTAAAGAGAAGTTGACTGTACTTAGCCACTTTTTGTTCTACACTGAGATAGGCATCAGTGGGTTTGGCTCAAGCATCTTCAATTTATTCATGTCTGTGCTCCTTTGATACGAAATGCTAATTTGCTACTTTAGCATAAGAACTTGATTACATCTCTCTTCTTATCATGGAGCTGCAGCAACTCTCAATCGGTTGGGACATGCCCCTTGCGGAAAAAACACCAATTTGATGGGAAAATTCAAAGGTAGGAGCGAGGCTGTGACTGTCTGAGGGACACTTACAGGCAGCAGCCAACAGCAGAAGCACAGAAGAGCTTTGGAGTGCATGAAATGACTTCAGGAGTTCACAGGCAGCTCCTACACATAAGCAACCTCGTCAAGAAGGGAAGCTTTGTTAAGAATTAAAACAACCCCATGCATATACTATAATCTGTTCTCCCACACAAAACCAGGGTGACGATGATGGGTTTTCCCTTTATGTTCAGGAAATACACAAGTCACTTGTTTTAATGGGAATTTCAGCATATTTCAGCTTGAGAATAAAGTAAGTTATTCAGCATGCTAATACATGCAGCCAACTTGCAAACTGGAATGCCTACTTGAAAGGGTAACTGCTGTTTTTAAATTGCAGAAGGGGCTAGAAGCATCATTTTAAATTTAAACAGGGGGTAGATTAATTGCTGTTTGATGAAATTAAAAATGCATTTAAAGATCAGATTGTAAACAAGTTGACAGAAGTCAAGAATTTACATAGTTATGAAAGGGCTTTTTTAATTAACATAGCGCTGGTGATTGGGGCCAGATGAAAGTGCTCTGCCCACACCAGACGCTGAGCCTGTGCCACACCACCCCAGCTACACTCTGCTCCTTCAGGGATCACCTACAGAGGTGGGAGCTGCTCTCCGGGGAGCCCTGGCCCCTGCTGAAGCCAGCAGGAGGCTGGCCAGCCCCTGCCACAACACACACAACTGCAGGAGGAAGCTACAAGGTACAGACTCCTTTCAGGAAGGACAGTCAAGAGCTCTCATGTGGTAACTGCTTCAATCACGAACCTGGTCCTCATTTGAATTCCACCTACAAGGGAAAGGCCCTCAATACTCCATTGTACTGAGATAAGAAATACATTAGTTACAGCGAGAGCTTTAACTTTGTTTACAAGCTTTCAGACACAATCATTAAAGTACTTAATGCCGAATATAACATATTACAATTGTTTGAAGATTGCCTAAAAAAGTAGAGAGAATATATTATCTATAAGAGACAAGAAGCCTGGTATTTAACAAGGGAAGTGTCTGCATTGACACACAGGCAGTGTGAGCACCACAACACGCACGGAAGCATTCTGTGCTCACTCACAAAACACCTGGTGTCTGCCGTGCGCACACAAGGGCTACTTTGCTTTTAAAAGGAGGAAGGCCCAATCCCTACAGCCTTGGACAACTTCCAAGGGCCATCCTGATGTAGGATTTAGAGTTTAAAACTTCAGAAGGAAATGCCACAATCACATTGCTTCCTATGTTCTTGGTTTTAAAGGTTAACTAGATGATGGCGAAGAGCACCAAACCAATCAGGGCTGAGTTGGGTTGGGGTTTTTTTTACCCTAATGTGTCATTAAAAATGTTATTTTAGCAAATACGGAAGTAATTCCCTTTTCTAGATGTCACGTTGTAGCAAAGACTGAACCCCTACAGAGGATTATTATGGCTGAGAAAGTTTATTCAGGATGAGAACGTGACGTTAGAACACAGTAATTATTAAAAGGCTGTAGTGGTCACTCTGCAGAATTGTCTTCCTGTGCCTCAACACCCCTGTAATAAATCCTAATGGGTTCTAAGTGTATCTATGGTCATCTTCAAAAGACACGTAACAGAATTGCTAATTGCCTTTATATAGGAATTCTAGCTCTAGGAAGGTGAGACAAGGCACCACAAGCCATGTATACAAATACGGATCTTGTACTCTACCTCTTCTACAACAAACTATCTTCATGGGTATATAAAGTAGCAAAAGCAGGACGCTTAGAAAAGTCAGGCTGGTTTTCATAAAGCCAGTGCTTACCAAAAAAATTAGTGTATAAAAGTGTTTATGTGACCATTTCCATGTTATTGCAGAATGTTAAATATTCCAATGACAACCTACCAGGAATAGCACTTTCCAGCTTCTAAAATCAGTTAAATACAAAAGTATCTTTACAAAAAAATAGGCATATAAGTCTAGTGTTCTTTGGAGTTGTTTATGATGGTCTTTTAAAAATAACCTAGCAGTTTATTCCATGCATTGAAATCACCAATTCTAAACAAGAAAACTCCTCCCTGGTTTAGAAAGATTTGAAAATTGTGTTTAAAAAAATTGTAGTGCTATTCCTCAGTGTTGCTGTAAAAAGCTTCTGGTATAGTAGTGCAATGATTATGACCATGCAGAATTGCAGTCCAGGTGCACAGACCAGCAATCAGGAGAGATTCCATGGAGAGGACGGGATTCCACGCACCACTGCTTTACAAGAGTAATTCATGGATTTCCTTTCAGGAAAAAAATGCATACTGGATTTAAGGCAAATGTTATCTTTAAAGGTCACTTCAGCTTTCTCCAGGAAAGAAACAGCTTTACAAAGCTCCCCAAAACCCCCACTTTAGTGGCTGTCAGTGTTCAGTCTCCATCACTAATCATTGCACTGCTATTCACTGCAGACAGCAGCTATTTCCAACTAACACTAACGTTTACAGGTACTTGGGTTACACAGCAAAGATTTCATAAGTAAATATCACCAGAAAGACCAATACAAAACGAAGGCCCTTAAATACCAAAAAGAAAGCCACTTGCAGTTTTAAGGGGAACAGATTCTTCTGGACAAGTGTAAGCTGCCAATTTTAAAACAAATGAAGCTTTTGGTTTCGTTTTTTAATGTCATCATCAAGCTCCTGAAGACACAACTAAACAACTCTGAACCATGAGCAACCTGTGACAGCACTCAGCCTAGGTTCAAACTTCCCTTGTGCTTGAAGTCATTCGTATCTGGGTTGCTCACTTGAGCCTATCCTCAACCACTGCTGAGATTGCAAACCCAAGAGTACTTTTTTCTTTGTTAAAAAGCGTTGCCAAATATTCTGCAAATGGCTCTTTTGGGCAGTAAGTTCCCTTCCCTATGTAAAATAGATAGACAAGCAGGTACAGTTCAACATGTCAGATATGACAATTGTGTGAGATCTTCTGGAAAAGCAATAAACTCCAAAATACATAAATATTCCTTGTACCATATAGCCAGACAGATTCCTAAACCAATTCGTAGACAGGGACCAAATGTTTGCAAAGGAAAGCAGTAGGGGCAAGAGAATCCTTCATAGTGAAGAACCTAGAGTCACCTCGGTGCAATATTAACATAACTGCATTAATGATATTCATACGTGCTGTGAAAGGAGGTAAGGAAAAACAAGCCTATAATTAAGTCTGCAAACTTTAGGTAATTACTGTACCTGGTCTATCCACCATAACTTTGAATAACTGCAAGTTCATGCAAAAAAAAATTGCTATCTTATACGAAAAGAGCAGTCTGTTAGAAGCCTTGTTACGGAATATGCAAGAAGTCATCTCTTTTGCAAGTGCTGTTTACTTGGTGAGTCTCTTGGCTACATCACTGTAAGCTATTTCAATTTCTTTGTCTCCAGGACAGGTATTGGTGAATTCATCCCTGCTGTAAGCATTCGTCAGGTATCTCCAAATCCCTGTCATTTCCTTGGGAATCTCAAAGTTGCGGTATTTTTTGGCCACCACCTAGAACAAAAGAATTAGATTATGAATTTACATCCTTCATCTTCAACCACTTGTCCATCCCTTGTTACTCACCCATTAAGCTGCTCTTCAACATGGTACATAGTCACTTCTAACCAGGAGAACACGTCCCTCTGGGAGAGGCCTGGACCTGGCAGCACCCTGCCTCCCTTCATTCCTATCCCTGTTTTCCCCAAAGGAAACCCTGCTGCACCCAGTCAGAAACTTAATCTGTGGCTCCATCTGCAGTACAGAGTTGACAAGGATCACTGGAGACGGTGAAATGAACTCCAATAAGGATTGCACAGGCACATCTTCCCTCCTGCAGTTAACTTCAGCTTCCTCTTTCGAGACTTCCAACTTCTTTTTTGCATACAATCCTTGTATTTCACACTGTGCCATTTACTTTGCTGTTAATAGAGCAGTTTTCTCTACAGATAGGAGAAGACATCCACTTCAATCATTAATACAACGTTCACCTTCCTTCTTCTGCCTCATTCTTCCACACGTTGTAACCTCTGCAACCACACTGGTCAGTGCAGTAAAAGAGGTTTTGGCTTGTGCCTACCCTCATCTGATGACTGGTTGACACCTCCACTGGATTCACCTGCTCTACCCCTGAAGCCCTTGTGAATTACCCAAATCTTGTGCAATTTCATCCACTGTTACTGCTATACTCAAACTTACAGAGAATTGAAATTAGACTCAAGAATGTCAAAAACATCAGCATTTTGTCCCTCATTGTCACATAACATATAAAACATTTACCTTGACAATGTGTAGTTTGGGGAGCAGGTTGCAGTCTGCTAGCGTCATCTCATTGCCATCCAAGAACTTGCGGGTAGAAACAGTTATATCCTCCATGCTATTTTCATCTATCTCATCAGGAAGAGGAGAGTTCAGATACTCGTCCAGTTTCTGGAGGGTTTTCAGGAGGCCACGTTCTAAGGCTACAGAGGAAGGAACGGTATTAAAAAACAAAAAAAGAAAACCAAAGCACAAATTTCAAAGCAAACTGTAATTTAGAATCTTGATATTAGCAGCAGATCTGAAAACCAAACCCCAATCACTGCATGACCCAGCAGAGACACTGAAAGGTTTTCAACCTGCGTGCAGTTTTTGTGGCAGCACTGATGCTGGAGTTGCCTTTATGCTCATTAGTGACCCTCAAACTGAACTAGCCCCCTTGAAATACCACTTTGATGCAGGTTACTTAGCAGCTGGTTTATACATGAGCTTGCACCAACTGAAAACGCCACTGTCCACAAATGTTTATTTTTGGTTTAAAAAGTGGCTTATGTCAGTTTCTTAAGACTACTTCTAAGTGGCTCAAGCTAATTAGAATTAAGCTCTGCTAGGGTTTATATTCATTTGCACACAATCTGTTTAATGCCCATGCTCCCACAGCGAGGAGTAGATACAGGCTGCCAAGGAGCTCTGTGGAACACAGCACCAGAGGGCAGCACACCCCATGGAATCAAAACTGCTTCTCAGCTGGTAACAAACATCTCTCCACCTGAAGCACAGCAAAAGAGCACTCGATTCCCTGACTCTCTTCCCTCCACCTACATTGAAGACAAAAGATCTGTACTGAACTATTTAAAGGCCTAATTGTGCATTCTTTTGCTGTTATTGATCTCCCTCCTTCCATCTATGTTCACTCCACACAGAAAGGTCATAATCCTTTCAATAAAGCAACATGAACTTAACTTAGAATTCTTAATGGGAACCCTCAAACACCTAAGGGTGTGGAAAGGCCTCACAGCAAAGGCTTGGCAACTCCTCCACCATTCCACTCAGCCTGGAATTTGGTTCTGGGCGTCAAAATCACTTCTACTTAGTTCAAGAGTTTTTAGCAGCTGTTGCATAGGGAAGTTTCAGTGCCAGGACACTGACAAACCATTCACACCCTGCTGGAATTGTGGTTGGACATAGTCTGAGTAAGTTCTCTTCGGAAGCACTGCAATCTTTGTCTCTGAGCATTAAACCACAGGTCTGATTCAAATGTCCCTCAACATGAAGGAAGATTTGTCATTGAGATACTTCACAGTAAAGCTGCTCTGGAAACCCAAGGCGTGCAGTTATGTGCCCAAACCTACCTTCATTAGCTTCTGGTCTGGAATTTTTTATAAAGGCGGAAAATTTGGCAAATATATCCATTCCAGCAGTGTTGGATTCTGGATGCTTTGGTGAAAGTTTCAGGTACCTAAAAAGTAGAAAGCAGATCTACAGCACATCGTTCCTATCAGAATGATGCTCATTATGCATTAACCAGCAAAAGAAAACTGCTTTTAACATAAAGATGAGGGAACTGAATCACAGAATCATAGAACAGTTTGGGTTGGAAAGGACCTTAAGCTCATCCAGTTCCAACCCCCTGCCATGGGCAGGGACAACTCCTACTAAACCACGTCACCCAAGGCTCTGACCACCCGGGCCTTGAACACCGCCAGCGATGGAGCATTCACAATTTCCCTGGGCAACCCATTCCAGTGCCTCACCACCGAACATGAAGGGAGGAAAGATTTCACAAGCAAGAACTCTGAGCTATTTTCAGTGTCTGTCTTCAGTTTACTGATGAAGAACACCGTCACTGGTGCAGAAAACCCCTTGGAGAACACTCCCTCTACTCTAAGGGAACAAATTATCATTTTAACACTTACTTGGGTGGAGCCAAAACATCTTCCAGGAACTCCTCAATCTTATTCACATCCGTTTTCACTTCACCATTATAAGTGATGAAGGGCGGATGAGTGCCTGGAGCCAGGTTTTGAAGGTCTGCTGGTTTCCTGGGGTGAAACACAATGCACGAGTAAGCATGGGACATCTGTGACCAGCTTCCATTGCTACAGTCACAAAAGCACTGCCTGAGGTTTGCACATCCTTGTAGCTCTTCATATATATATATATATCTATACATATATATCTCATCAGTTTTCTTTTTTAAAAGCAAGTTTACAGCTTGATCAGCATGTTGAATATACACTTGATACAGTTAATTTCAAATGCTTAAGACCAACTGCTTCCTCCTACCTCTGGCTATGTTTTTTCTCAAGTTGATGTAGCGTTGTCTAGCAGGGGGATATATATACACCCAGCACACCAACACGCTCTCTCTTTCCCAAGATCTGCAGTAGTTTATATATAGCATAATCTGTGATCAGTGATAATCCTCCCCCTTTACACAGAGCTTTGTTGGAAAGAAGCAAGTTTGATACAGAGCACTGTGTAAACCATTTACTAAGTGCACACAAAATCTGGCTCTAGACAAGCTGACAGATGCTTCAACATCATGTTTAAAAACGATGCTTAAAGCTTCCTGATCCAGCAGAAGTTTGCCAAGAAAAAGTTGCCCCTTTGTCACTGTTCGAACAAATCCAAACCAGACCACAAGCCTTGAACTGTGTTTGTGCTTTGAACAACGTGGCCACGCTTCTGAGCCAGCACCAGGCACCCAGGAACAGCGTTTAGTGAATACTGGAACTCCAGTTCATGAAGCCCTCCTGGCTGTACTGGGCACAGAAACCAGATCAGTAATAGCCACAAACACAGTCACCCGGGCAGCATGAGGAAGCAGCACTCTCAGGGAGAGCGCTCAGACTCTAACCAAGCACCATTTATAGCTTTATCCTCTAGAAATGCTGCTCTCAATTCCTTACAAACCCAGGATCCTCAGGCAGAATTCACCTCCTGCCCACTGCTGAGCCTTTAAGCAGGCAAACAGCAACAGCATGTAGTAGTGCCAGAGCACACTGAGCAGACAGGAACACCAGGCAGTGTGTGTGAAAGTGATCTTCATACTTAACACTAAACACTCTGCTTTAGCCAGGTGACGAAAGTCTCGTTAATAGAAGAATTTAACCATTTTCAAGCTTCCAAGAAGTTATTTCTCACTCATAATTGCCATCCCCCTGTTACTTTTAGGATTTAAAAGCCTGTCACCGGTTAATGCTCTAAGAAGCTTTACACTTCATTTAAATACAGCTCCACAACCCACAATTACAGGAAGTCGTCATGGCTCCCTTCCAATTTCTCTGTTGGCTAGATAAAATTCCTCCAAAGGAATGTTATGTTCAAAGCAAACAGAGGCAGGCCCACCGGATCTGCACTAACACTGTCAAAGCAAAGGTTTTATTTCAGAAACAAACTGCTCTCATGAATGAACCAAAAATGTTTTCCAAAGAACCAGAGCGCATCTCATGAATCCCAGAGCATCTTACTGACCCCTCCTGCCAGGCCACTCTGACCACCTGAAAGCACAGGGACACCCCACAGCTGAAGCTCAAATGTAAGACAGGGTTTGACTTCCAGTTCCTGCCCTTGCCGTCAGCAAACCCTGGTTTACCACATACAAGCCACAGCCCTTAGAGCAACACAGGAGTGTCCTTAAAAGTCTAAGGGCACAACTTCTGTTAAGAGCCAAACAAGAAGGCAATTAAAAATGTTGATTTTAATCCAGAGATAAACCGGGACACCTTTCTGAAAGACAAAACAAAAACCCCACCAAACCCCACAGGCTCCCATAACCAACACTGCAAACAGCTGCACACAGCTGGGACCTGCCCCAGAGGTATTACAAGGCAGGGCCGTGTAATCAGTACCTGGCTATCACCAGCTAATGAAGTGGGCAGGCTCTTCAGCACCAAGGGTAAGGTATGAGCATTTTATGGCTTTGCCACAAACCAGGACAGCAGTCAGCATGCAAATCATTTCTTGATGATCAGACAAAAGCCAGCCCCAAATGCAATGTGCTCACCGCGATTTACATTGCACAAGTGTAATGTGGAAACAAATGCCAGCAATGAACCCCCATTGTCTCCACTTCCCAGGCAGCATCTTACACTGCTGAAGCTGCACTCACCTCTGGGCAGGCTGCAATATCGACTAATCTCTAAATCTCTGTCTGTCAACATAACTGTAAAACCACACCATCAAGATGTTTAAAATGGGATTTCAAAACTTAAATGAACACAAGCTGGCTCTGAATGTTGCTACAAGCCCAACAAATGGTTTATGTACTGCAACTCTGCTCCAGTCACTGAACAAGTCCAGTCTCTGAGCATTGAAACGCTGCTTCTGGAAAGGGAAAGAATAAAGCCTCTGTGTGACTGACCCAGAGGAAGAAACACACCATTCCCCTGGAAGGGTGGCAGGTCCCACTGCCTTTGCCTATGCACCTATTTTTGGGTCTTAGGAGTGGAACTGAGAACTGCAAAAGGCTCTTCTGTTAGCACAGCATGATGTCTGAGACAGTTATGGAAGGAAAAATACACACCACAGTCAGCGGGATCAGACTCAGTTTTTCCTGTGTCCAAGTTACTTGTGAACTTTTGTACCCAATTGGGACCTTTTAAGCCTCACAAAGGACAGAGCTTGCCTCACTGTTGGGCACAAGTTAGGCTGGAAGGCAAAAGCATGGTTTGCAAGTGAAATTAAATCAGCTGCTTATACCCATTACTACCCTCTCCTCAACAAGTCTGTGTCTGTATCAAGAACAAAAAGAAGTGGGGGTGATTGGCTTGAATAATGTATTTGGAACGGCACTTTCTTGTGACAGCATTAGAAGTATTAAGGCAATATTTAGCACCTATTTTGTACTTATTTTATGTTTTCCCTTCTCCAGTATATAAAAAAAGGGGGGGGGGAAGCGCTCCTTGTGTTAGAAAAGACGATTTTAAGCATCTGCAATCGATTTATATTCTCTAAAAGTTAGTTATACATCCCATTCCCCCATCCAACATGACTCCAAGTTGCCAAAGGGACACAAATAAAGGCAAGTCTATCAGGCATCTTTGGCATTTTAATGGTATCTCTCAAAATGTTTCAGCAGCTTCCAAGTATAAAACGTGTCTTTCAACCTTGTCACACTCCCCTCACCCCAGTAACTGCAGCAGGTTAAATAACACCATCATTATAAGTAAAGGAAGCCCAAGCTACAAGCAGAACCCAAGCACTGGTTCTACTCCAGAGGCTTCCCCAAACCACAGGCAGTGCTAAATGGAAGATGTAATACAGTTGGTTTATGTGTGCTGGCAGCAACAGTTGTATTTGCAGTAAAATCCCACATTGGCCAGAGAAGAACTCTGTGCTGCACACAGTTAACAAAAGCTGCTTCCTTTCCTTCTGAGTGGTCTCAGCCTTACTACACATGGAAACACTTAACACTGGTGGCCAGCACTGAAGCAGCAACTGCAGTGATTTAAAAACATCAAAACAAGTCACCTCCTTCAAGTGACAAGAAGAGGTTAAGGCAGGCAGGGCGATTTCCTCCAGACACCTTTCACACTCCATCCGCTGGAGAACAGGGAGGATTGCCATTGGCTTTCTATCTGAAAATCAGGTTTGTGAGCACTGGCTGTCCCGCCTCTCTCCACAGAGTTCCGTGACTAACATGCCATTAGTGCTCCGAAGACGACTTCACACCAAAACCAAACACAAGGCCCTTGCTGAACGTAGCATCTAATAAAAGCGCACCCAACCGCAGGAAATTAACACTCCTGGATTCACATTCCCCCCTCCTCAGCCACCAAGGTATTCATTTCATAGATGGAGAAGTTGCAATGTAGGTGTCACACAGAATCAGGACATATCTGGCGATGCTATGCAAAGGCAGAATATTTTACATTTTGGTCCTACCCATTTCACTTTAATTCACTCATATTTACCTCTTGGACAGATATTTTCACGTTGTTGTTGTTCTTACTGCATAATAAGCAGTATTATTTTAAAACCTTTAAACAGCGGAGTAGGCTGCACACCGTTGGTGGCAGTTGTCATAGAATCATTGGAGATTTGATCAAAGACTGGTTGATATCAAATAGCCATTCAGCAGTCTTCACTGGCAGGATCTAAATGTGAAGTTAGTAGGACTCTGTTCTCAGAGACTTCATGTCTGCTGTTAGTTTCACCCAAGAGCATCATAGCAAACAAGAGAATTTATGAGACCCATTCTCTTGGTTACAGATACAACCAACCATCTGTGCATGCACCATTTACACCAAGATTGCCTCTTGGTATTTGAGAAGACAGATTTTCTTTCTACTTTACAATAAGCCATGCAAGACTTAGAAGCCACAAACATTTATTACACCAAGTACACCGTGCTCCTGCCTGCCAAATAAACCAAGTGTTCCTTACCTCTTCAGGTCAACTGTTGTGACACTGAACACCACCCCCTTCAGCCAAAGGATCATGAACAGCCTCTGGGAAAAAGGACAGTTTCCTATGCTCTCTCCATCGCTGCCAGCCTGCAGAGGAGAACAAATAATTCATTAGAAGGTAGGACTGGGCCATCTACACATGCTTACAATTAATGAAACCTCTTTAATGAAGACAGGCTAAAGTAACAAGCAACAAGCCAGAGAGTTTACTGCCCGGCACAGTCTTCACATCTCTAACTCTTCCAGAGACCTAACAAGCTCAGTCAAACCCAGCACCACTTTGCTGATGCACCTGGACCAGAATACTCTTGAGGTTTCTCCATATAATGAACAAAAATGAGCATCCTCAGAATATTTCTGCATCCTTTGGGCAGCATTTTGAGGGGGTGGCTTGTGGTTTGGGTTTTTTTCCTTAAATACTTGTACCCTCCAATGACTTTTTGCTGGAGACATAAGGAGGGTTTTCTAACAGTGAAATCTGCACAGTTCTCAAGTCAACTAACCTATCCACTTGTCATGGCCTCTAGCAGCTGCTCACAAAATCTACCAAAAACAAGTCCTCAGGCAACAAAATAAGTTATCTTTCACACTGAGGATGATCCAACTGCGCTCAACAGTCCAGAAAGGACAGCTAACCACACCAGCCTGGGCAGCCACACATTCTGGTGGCAGTTTTCTGACGTCTGCATATATTATTATTATCAAATATTATTATATTTGCCTTCTTCTACAAGCAATAGCTAATTAATTGAAGTCATCTTCCAGTTCATTGCTTATACCCTATTGTGTGATGCTACAGTGAGCCAACTGCAACCAGGAACTATGGATCTTTATTGTACCGCAGGTGTAGTAAGGAAAGACATAACTGCAAGTACATAGAGACTTCACTGACAATAAAGTAATATTCCAAAGCCACTTTTTATAGGCAATAGATCAATAAGTCTTTGTCCTACCACAACAAAGGTCCATTACAGAGCAACAGTAAGCCTCTCCAGGGCATCCAGTGATGGCATGTGTCTCATGATTGCTTTGACAATGAAGTATGTATTGCTGAGTTGGAAAACTTCAGTTTTTAGTGGGCTAGAATTAGACATGGAAACCTTGAGTCTTGTTATAAAATTCAATCCTCTGAAGCCTGACTCAGTAGTTAAAACACCCATACATGTCACACTGTCTTCACTCCTACTTTACATTAGACCACATTCAAAGGATTTTGCTTAGTAGTATTACTTCCAAAATAATTTTAGTGAGTACAATTATCAAAACCTGGGTAATTCTTTCATTATTTCTCTTAGCAGTTCCCTAGGCCATTTTAAACCATACTGTAGGATATGTTGGCTGTAACCCTCAGACATGACAGAAATCAGCTATGCTCAGTAAGCACAGGGCATTCAGAAGCAGAGCTACACAAGGACTGCGCACATAACTGCTGTAAGGCTTCTACCTACTACATGGAGAAGTGTGTTCCTACTTCACAAAATGCTTACACAAAGACTTCCCTCTGCAGTCCATTTCCATTAACTATATGCTTTTATGGCTGTAAATATTTAACTGCAATGCCATCCCTCCAGATAGCTGTGTTTATCTCCGAATTTTCCCCTATAGTCATATTGCTGTGTTTACACTGCTAAATGATGCCAATGTAGATTTCTACTTATCTACCTTTGTAAAACAATACTGAAAAAGACAACACTTCATCCCATCTATGGAAAATGCATTTCTGTCCTGCCCAGGCTAATTCACGCCTTGAAGGAGAAACAGTTCTTTGATTCAGAACTCGTCTTGGTCTTCAAGTTTTAAGGCAACTTCAACAGCTACTGAAACAGCTTCAGTGCCACAACAGATGCAAAAGCAAAATGGTTCCCCCCCCCCCCCAAAACAGACAGAAGCAAATAGGAAGATTTCCTATTAGGAAACTTGAGGGCTTGTCCTAAACTCAGGAGTTAGTTACAACAGCAACGAAGTCTTTGGCTGCCCAGGCTCTGCGACCTGTCAGTGTGATCGGAATGAGCAGCAGCATCAGCAAAACAAGGGTCAAGGGCACAGGAAAAACAAATCATATCAATGACAGAGATGTTAAACATTTTTATATCAAACAGACTTTGGAACTGCTCCACTGCCACAACAACAGCTCCAAAGTTAGAACAAAAAATCGCTTAAAATTTAAAGCACAGCACTGAACTGTGGCTTCCATTAAGGTCCATTTTCCTAAGCCAAAACAAAAGCAACCAGTGAAGTACCAAAAAAGGCCAAATGCACTTATACTGTAATGCCAACTTGTACCAAAACTTTGCTTCTCTCCTAACACAAATGTAATGTTCAAGATGAACAAACAATGAACAGCATCTGCTTTTGTTTAAGCAAGCCAGGCTTTGGGGATTACCTGAATCAGAGGGAAGTGTTACAGCCCACTAACATACAGCACTTTGAACAGAACTTAATGCATGTCCAAAGCTGCAGCTGAACAGCTAAACTGAGCACAAACTTTCATGTCTACATTCAAACGTTTGTCCCACTTCTGCTCCAAAAAGTCCCAAGTTATTCTGAGCACATACTGGAGAAGGAATGCAGTCAGAATGCCAAGAAACTTTTGGCTTCAGTGCTCTGGAGCCCAGGAATTCTGCTATGTAACTGTTTGCCCCAGAGGCCCATTATCTACCTCCTTGTACGTGATGCACTGGGAGCTACAGCTGTCACAACCCGTCATGAAGGGCAACACCATGCCGGTGGTGCTCACGGTGTTCTCCTTCAACCACGTAAGGATCTTGCTCAGAGGGAGATGACTTGGGTTGATGTGTCCCTGAGTCAGTTCTGACTCTGGTTTTCTGCACTGGAATAGAGCTGTAAACCTCAAAATACTGCAAGAATACCCTGAAATGCTACAGGACCAGTCATGCCAGGGTTAATCATGTAATGACTGTTGCTTAGGTCCAGTCTTAGCAGCCAGAAACTCTCAGCCTTATCTTTGAATTCAGGTCTTCAGTGTCTAATCCTCATCACCATCAGAGCAAACCCAGATTATCTGTTAATTCAGCAAAATTACAGTAATTCTATACCAAGAAGCTTTAAGTTTTTATCTCAAATTCTTTCTGAAATTGCTTCCCCTGAAGCAGTGGTTTCATTCAAATGTGATTGTTTTTCCCATAAAACCCAGAGAATTTAAGTGATCATACATGTGAGGGAGGACAGTGACCATACATGAGAGAGGACAAGTGACCACACACGTGAGAGAGAACAGTGACCATACATGTGAGAGAGGACAGTGACCATACATGTGAGAGAGGACAGTGACCATACATGTGAGAGAGGACAGTGACCACACATGTGAGAGAGGACAGTGACCATACATGTGAGAGAGGACAGTGATCACACATGTATTTAAGCAGCTGAATAAACTAAGGCAAAAAAATAGTGAAATTAGTTTTTATAGCTGCATAAAAATGACGTCCCAAGAACCTGCCTGTATTTACCAAGGTAGTAATGAAGAAATGAAAAATTGAGAAACGAAGAAATGCTTCCAAGGACACAAAGCCCTCATCATGGAGTACATATGTGAAACATTCAAGAGTAAAACAGACTTCTGGAAATCTTTGGTCCTGCTTCTGAAGAACAACCAGGCAAAAGGAGCAATACTTCGAGTTTCCCAACGTGGCTCAGATGACTGCAGAAATAATAGTAAAGTCCAAGTGCATTTGATGAGAAGTGTAACACAGCTCAGTGCCTACGTAAATGAAACTAAAGAGAAGGGCCCATTTCCTAATTTATCCAAAACTATCAAGGGAATCTCTCCTGGATTTGACCTACCAGAAGCAGGAAAAAATAAAGTTTGGATGAAGAGGGAAAAACCCCTTTCAGAAGCATCTTCCAGAATAGCTTCCATCAAACACAACCACTGGAGCTGCTTGATTATAGCGCCAAAGTCCTCACTTCCCTGAATCAGAAATCTGCAAAGTCTACAACAAGATCAGTGCTCCAACAAATAATCAGACTGGGGAAAGAAAACCAACGGAGGCTGCTCCGTGCAGATTTGGAACTCTGCTATCTTAAAACACCTTGGTTCTAACTAAAAAAGAAACACTTACATGAGAGAAAGAGCACAATGCGCACCCATTACCTCAAACCAGCGGGTAACAAGCACTCCTGCATGTTTCATGAACAGTAAATTCATCCCAAAATGAGGAAATTAATAATAATCCTATTTGGATTACTGTTTTGAGAGGAAATGGTTCAGGGTAAACTAGCACAGTGAAAACCATGAAGCAACTCCAAACTCCTGAGCTGAAACAATAAAGAATACAGAAAGCGGTGGTTTAATGTTCCATGCATGAATACTGAAAACAGCTTGGTAACATCAGTCTAAATCCTTGCAGCATCTGCTCAGACCTTTATCTTGCCAAGCTGAACAAACAGAATTCCAGGCTGTTTATGGAGCAGTATTTTCCAATCAGCTGTAAAGAATTATGTCCATGAAAGGACCCTAACAGTAGGTGAGGTAACACCAAAGGGCTCCTTTGTACGGTGCCACTCTCCCAACCATTAGGGGGTCCTGTCCAGGCTGATGGATGAGCTGCAGGGATGTTCTGTGTGAGCATTCATTCTGCAAGCCAAAACATCTGAAAGGGTTCCAATGTCTGAAATATTCATGAGCCATCATTCAAAACAAGAGAACGGGCGGCAAGGGAGCAAGCTGCAGGGACTTGGACTGGGAAAGCGCTGTCTGCGACACACAGTGTTTGATTCATTCTCACCTTTCAGATGTGTTAGTTTGAGAAGGGAGCTGGTTTGTGGGTTTATGGGAGGAACAAGTCAGGGAGCAAACTGGAATCAAGCCCTGAACTCTGCTGCTACCTAAATC
>JAOEHX010010046.1:9255-24453 GCA_025448015.1 Bolborhynchus lineola | reverse complement strand
TTTGGTCAGTTTGGGTCAGGTGTCCTGTCTCTGCTTCCTCCCGGCTTCCCTTCCTCCCTGGCAGAGCATGAGACTCAAAAGGTCCTTGGTCAGAGTAAACATTACTGAGCAGCAACTGAAAACATCGGTGTTAATCAGCAGTGTTCCCAGGCTGAAAGTCAAAAAAAGAGAACTGCACCAGCTACTGAGAAGGAGAAAAAATGACTGCTACTGCTGAACCCAGGACATGTGAATAAGATGAATAAGCAAAACGTCACATTACATAGACAGTTTGTCCCCATTTTTTTTTCTGAAAAACTGTACCTACCAGTAGCACAGTCGTACAGTAGTGACACGGTAGTATTTACACACTTGAAAGATATTGCTTTGTAGCATTTTATGAATCAGTTAAAAATTCACAAATGCTGAAAAAATTATCTTTTCAGAGCAAACATCATGAGTGTTTTCTGTGATGTGTTCTCATGCAAATTCAGGTTTTTCCTCTTGATAATCTCACATTAGCTTTTGCATTGCTTCCCAGTACCCTTTGCGACCATAAAGTTTGCTTACGAACACAGCAAGAATCAGGATGATCCCTCTATACATACTTTTAAAAAAGACTGCTAAAGTCATAATCTCGTACACTTTTTCAGCAGTGAATGCCTTTCACAAATAATGCTTGTGCATTGGATTGGAGTCAAATATTGTTTTGAATATCATGTTGGGTTTTTTTTTTTCCCTTTGGCATTCAACTTTTTAACTGGAGAGGTCTGCGAGAGACTGAATCTGTGGTCCCAAGAAAACAAATCCCTGTTTTACTAAGTTTAAAGTAAATTTATTATGGCTATATGACTCATGTGCCTTTAGTAGCCTTACTGCTTTACTTATTAGAATGCCAAGAGGCAATTTATCTTGTTTACTTAGGTCTCTAGTCACTAGTCACAGTCAGCAAGGCAGACAGTGGCAGCAACAGTAAGTTCTGTGTCTGTGCTAGACTGAGGTGGACAGAGAGGTTCCCAGAGACAAGGAAACTGAGGAAGAGCTGACAGCCTTGACAGGAGCTCTCATGAGAGGCTGACATGGCTTGGGCACTGCCAGAGCAACTGCAGGAGAGTGAAACTGTCTGAGAAGGAGTTTGCAAAGATGGGAGCATGAAAAGGACCCTATACCCTTCTTGTAGGCCCACAGCCCAGGGAAGTGCTCTGGGTCTCTGTCAGGATGGTGGAAACTCACCTCAGAGTTAAAACCAGTGCTCCTTCAGAGAAAGCCCCTGGAATGTCTGACACTTCCACCCAGATGCACCTGGTAAGAACGGAGACTCAGTACAGGCAGTAGGTTGCAATGAGTGCTCATACAAATGTAAGATGTGCCAACCAGGAATGAGGCACTCCTGGCCTTGCTACTCACAAACCAAGAAAACCTGCTTGGCAATATCTCAGTTGGTAACAGCCTTGGCTGCAGTGATCACAATGTTGTGGGGTTTGGGATTTGGCTGAGCACACTGAAGTACAAAGTACTACATTAGTACAAAGACAAATATTTCAGATTTTAGAAAAGCAAACTTTAGCTCACTCAGAGCTCAGTTGGGAGGGACTCTGTAAGAAGCTTCCATGAAGGACAAAGGTGCTAGCAGATGCTGCAAGTTCTTCAAAAACGTTCTCCTGGAAGCACAGAGATAGTTCATCCCCTTTTAAAGGTAAGGAAGTAGGGGGAGCAAGAACCTCCCTCAGCTTAACTGCAAGCTTCTAAGTCTGCTCAAAACCAAAACAGAAGTACACCAGAGATGGAAAAGCAGACAACTACCTGATGAAAACTACAAGGGCATTGACAGGGTGTGAAAAGACGCAGTTAGAAAAGCAAAAATTCATCTAGAAATGAAATTAACAAGAGATGTCAAAAACTGGGGAGCAGCTTTGTGGAAAGGGACCCAGGGATTCTTGTGGACAAGCAGCTCAATACAGTGTGCTGCTGCGACAAAGAAAGGCAACAGGATGTTGGGTTACATCAACAAGGGCATTACCAGGCCAGATAAATAAGTCAATGTCCCACTCTACTCAGCCCTTGGCAGACCACAACAGAAATACTGTGTCCCATTTTGGTCCCCATTATACAAGAAAAATCCGTGGAGAGGCTGGAAAGCGTCCAGAGAAGAGTCGCAAAGATGACCAAAGGACCAGGAAGCTGTATGAGGAAAGGCTAAGAGAGCTGGGTTTGTTCAGCCTTGAGAAAAGAACACTTAGGGGGGTAGAACTTGTCACCATGTTCCAGTATTTAAAGGGTGGCTACAGAGAAGATGGAGACTCACTTTATTACAAGGAGTTGCATAGAAAACACAAGGGTAATGGGCACAAGATGCTCTTGGGGAGATTCCAGTTGGACGCTAGAAGTATATTTATCACAACAAGAACAATCAGCCACTGGAATAATATCTCCAGGGAAATGGTGGATTCCCTACCCTTGTATAATTTTAAGATTCAGTTGGACAGAGTGCTTTTGCCAAGAAGGAGCAAATGATCCTTGAGGTCCCTTCCATCCTGGTATTCTATGATATTTCTGACTTTTAAATAATGCTCTGTTCTTCTAAAATACCTACATTTAAAAGGGCTATTAAATAATGGAACCTTCTATGACGTTGTTTTACTTCAGTTTCATACATCCATTGCAATGTTACAACAGCATTCAATTGTGATGGCACAGATCACAGCCCTATCTAACCTTTTTACAAGGTACATTAAGTATAATGGCAATTTATAGGTACTATCAAAATACACAGAGTGAATGCTAACAATCCTGGAACACCCCGAGGGACAGACTTTAGTGCAGACTCACAACCTTAAAAATCAGAAAACAGACACAACTGGCAAAGTCAGTATTAAAACTTTTGATCATTAGACACTTCAATTGATAATATGGAAACAGTATCAAGCATTTTTAATGTCAGATCATCAGTTAAAAATACATAAATATAGCCTCGCTTGGGAATATTTAGCATGGTTAAGCCCAGTCAGACAAGCAATCCCATAAAGCATTTTCATTCTCACGTGAAATTTCTAATTCTCACTTATCTCGAAAACTCTCTTACATTTCTTTCCAAATGTAGTTGCTTGATTGGCATCCCAGGTTTATCTGTCACAAATTATACCTGATCATGTCATTATTTTACAGGATTGAAGTGTCTCAGAAATTCAGATCTATTCTGGCTTCTTCATAGTATTGTAATACACAGAAGGTTGTAAAAACATGAGGAACTCATTCCTGCATCTTTTAAACTATACGTGACATTAACCAGCCATTATAACAGCTCTCTTCCAATACAAAAAAATTAGCAATGTATGTGAATGATACTACTGTTCTAACATACCCTAAAAAGTAATGATAATGAAGAAAAAAATCCCAGATTTCTACAGTTGATCAAGGCCCTTCAAGCAGATTATTGTTGCCTCCCTCTCTCCAAACCATATCCTCTATAGAATCTTATCCCAACATAGCACATAAGCTAAGTATTTTGTCAGTCTTTCCACAGTGTTAAGGATCACTTCATTTGAAAACAGTGAAGTTCCTTTAAAAACTCAAGAACACCAAAATGTTTAAAAAGCACAACAGCTTTCAAAAGTGAACCAGTACAGATTCCCAGGGAACTCATTTAGTTATATTCATAGAATCATAGAATAGTTAGGGCTGTAAAAGGCCTTAAGATCATGTAGTTCCAAACCCCTGCTATGGGCAGTATTCAGTGAAACATGGCTAAAATACTTCCATTCTAATTTCTGCGCAAAAGCTTCAAAAGCATCTTGTTTTTACTGAACAAAATGCTCACAGAATACAATCATACAAGAAATAAAAGTTGCAACAATTTAAATGCCAAACATGGCAGAGTCCCAAGTAGCTTTTATGAATGCCCAGTTATTCTGAGTTGCATTTTAGTTAGAAAAGCTTTTGTGTAGAACGAAGCTGCAAAAGAAATGAAACTGCTGAAAATCCTTTAGGGTCTATTCCAAAACTCCTCTTTTGGAAAAGCTCTTATTATAAGGAGATTATATAAACAATTCATTAATAGGTTTACAAAATATCAGGATAATTATTCTTACTGTCATGCTTTCCAGTCAATACTGCAACAAGGACAATTCTGTAATGGTGTAATACAGAAGACAGTCCTTCTGGAAGCCTTCATCAGATAAACAACTTTGCTAGGTCCTTAGTATGGTACCATCTACTATAAATCAGGATAAATGGATGGAAACCAGAGCTTGTGGCAAGCAGGCATCTTGGAAGAGGCTCAGTGTGAGTCACCTACTCTATGTAACGAAGCTACGGGGGTTAGAAAAAGCAACCCTTGTTTCCGGCTAGCTCAAACAGCTCCAATAGCAGCTCTTGTGGATTACAAATATGGCAAATCTGCATCTTGGCATCCCTCACACAATCCCCAGGCAGAAAAAGTGATGGGGCAGAACCAGAGAAGTTATCAAATCAATTTAAGTTTCACACAAAAATGCAGTGTTACTAAATTGTGAAAAGTTGGCACAAGATGACATTTTTCCCCCTTTTTCTTCTATAGACTTCCTTTCTAATCTATTTCCGTTTCTTCTTTTTCTTTATTGCAAGGCATAAGGTTTGCTGAATTAAATAAAGGAAAACATGGAGAAAAAAAAAAAAAAACAACAAAACCCAAAAAACATTCCAGAGGCTCAAAAAAATACTGATTTTGGTTGCTGTCATTCATATGAGCCTTAGAATAGGGCAATCTATCCCAGAATTCACTGTAGGAGACTGAACTTGCAGGGTTTATTATCTGAAATGATACATAAATTAGACTTTCCAGAAATCTCTCAAAACAAAAGGCAAATTGCATATTCATACACTTGGAAACCTTTCCCCCATCACATACAAAAATTATGTATGCAGTCCATAAAATCCAGTGAAAGGTAGTCCTGTAGTTCCAGGAAGAGTTTTGGTGTGATGAATAAAAAAATGTGCTGTTTCTTTTAATCTATGCCCCGGCACTTGCTGAATACTAAGGCATCTGAAGAAGGCTACATATATGACAAATGTCAGATTCTTATTTTGGCAAAAAGTTGCCTACCATTCTGTCATAACTAAATAAAAGGATATATTTGAAATCCTGTTCTCTATTTTGTTGATAAGAACTGCTATGTACTTATCACCAGCTGATGACAATGCAACGTATCTCTCAGTCCCTCATTAAAAGTAAGTCTTAAAGGGTGCAGAGGATGCAGGCTAATTATGTACCAGAGCTAACTTGTTTTTCAGCTGAGGGTTATGGAACTCCTACGAAATGGCATTTTTGGTTGCATTTTAAAACATATGGCCAGTTATTCAGACTTTCTTTTTTTTTTTCTTGCAACTTTTGCATCCTTTAATTTTAAAAGCAACAACAAAACTCCAATGTGACAAATTAAGACAATTGAGAGCTTGCCTGCCATTGTTAACACTTTTCTTGTCTTAAGAGGGTGTTCAAAGGTGGACAACATCTAGTAACTGATAGGATAGAATGAAAATGGCAGCTCTGGATGTTTAACTAGAGATTGCCCACAGGCAATGACACTCTCTTCCTTTGCAGAAGGGACTCTTTGTGAAGCAGAATTGCCTGGTAAGACTATGACTGTGTGCTTAGTTTCACAAACTGAAAAATAATTATCATAATGAAGCCTCAGAGCCAGCCCCATTTCTTGGCATGCTCAGTTACCTCTGGGATTACACAACCAGGCTCACTTCTGTAAGTGTGAGAAATTTCTTCTTCCTTTCTTCCATAACTGAAGCCAAAATGAAATAAAATTCGTTTTGCCACATGAAGGACTTGATTTTTGCCAACTTGAGTTATTTGATCAATTATACTTTTAGTGCAAAACACACCAATCATGTGGAAGGATAAAAGACAGCCACTTACAAATCCATCCAAAGTAAAGACAATGGGTTAAGCCAAGAACATCCTGCAATTGTGCTCAGTAATCAAAAGCTAAAAAGCTAAAACACAAGACACCAAGCATATATCAGCTTGCTTGATTTAAGAAGAATTCGAATCTAAGCACCTCAGTTACTCAGGTATGGTGTAATAAGCAGGTAGGAAGAGAATAATAGTTCATATACAAGAAAAGGAACAGAAAGCAATGAATATTGCTTCTAGCTGTTAATATAGGTTCATGTGTCATGCCAGCACAGTAGCTGGGCAGCCAATGAGTGAAACTGAAATCTAGTTTTCCACATCCACAAAGGGATGATCATGATCAGCAGTGTGACCCACCAGTCTGAAAAAGTTTAAGAAAAAAAAAATGGGTGAGGAGAAAGAAAAGATACCAGAAAGAAAAAGAGCATGGACAAACCTGGGAGCAGCCAGTCGCACAGGTATTTTCCTTTTGTTGGAGCATAAATTTACAAGTCAAAAAAAGTCTCATTCACAACTGATTTAGCACCATATCTCCAAACTAGTAGATGATGTTACTGTCTTTTTACAGGCTTCTGTCAAGTGAAATGCCTATGGTCACACAATTGGCAGAGTCACTCCACATTCCCAGCCTAAACCAGCTACTGAGATTTTTTACTTTTTTTCTGAGCAGGAGGAGCACTCCCATTTACTCTAAACAGAGCAAGAACAATCACCCACACTTCTTGTACTGCTCTCAAACGTATTATTTTAAAAGTAACAGTCTGAAGATTTAGCACATGACATTATTGCACTATCTGGAAAAGAACATCAATACAAGTGGGAGACTTTCTGAGAAAGAATAGCTTGTGCTTGTAACTCACAGGAGATTACATATACCCCTTACTTGCTAGCCCTGACAGCATCCATTCCCATGAACTGTTCAAGCCTCATTTCCACAAATGGAAAAGGTTAAACAGGTTTTGAGTATTAGCTTGAAGAGAAAGTTTGCAATGGAAGTAATTACCAGATGGTTTAAGTTTACTTTTCTCAAAAGCATCAACACTGTATGCAGCAGCCTGTACTATTAACAGACCAGACTTACAAAGCTTGCTTTGTAGGATTCTGAAAGACTTCAATTTCCTCCTTTACTCCTTAAATAACCACCAGGGTCATTTAGTTGCTAAATACATTTGAGCAGCTACTTATATAAAAAAAAAAAGAAAATTAGAAGAGCCAATTAAATCCATGAAACACTGTGGAGAGAGTTACTCACTAATTATTAGTACTAGGTATCTGCATATAGAAAATGATTTTTCTCTGCTGATTACAGATTAGATCAAACTCAATAATAAAGGTCAACCACTAGAGTTTCTCTACGCTGACTGAGATCACATTCATTCCAGCAAGTAAGGTAACTTTCACACACTTCAGCACTAAACTATTCTTTGTGACAGGTTCTGCCCAACAATTAAGCATCTCTCCACCCTCCCTTCCACTGGGCATTTTACTGAATGAAAGTTGTGTTCTGGGATGCAATTTATTTAAAAACATTTATTTTAGGCAAAATTAAACAGACATTTGAGATTACATAGAAATACAATTTCCAATTGGATCACATAACCTTTTCATTAAAAATGCACTGTTATCATGATATAAGTGTTTTTGTATGGACTGATCAGGTATGTAATATTTAACCATGCCATTTGCAGTCAACTATAATAAAAATCAGTAACAAAAAAGGTTTCTTAAAATGTGCAATTATTTTAGTGTTACCATTGATAATAAATGACCACTAAATAGATGCTCATTATGTAAAGCTTTTTACAGTACAATAAAAATACAAATTCTATTTGTTAAAAAAGCCATTCCTATGGCTACTAAACATCCTCATTATACAAATTCCAAAATACTATATGACAAACAAAATTATAAAGACTTCTCTTTATGAAACATATACTATTAGTGATTTGATATATTTTAATATATATATTTATATATAGTACTCTACATGAATGTTGAACACAGAATAGAGAAGAGGAAGACTAAAGTAATAATCCTATTCATTTTTGTGGATTTCAAAGGTATATGCAGAAGTACATTGTTGAACAAGGCATAAACATAAGCATGTGGTGCTGAATTTGCAAACAGGCTTTCATTGTGAACTGTAACTGTTATAGACAAAACCGTAAGTATTACAAAAAACTTCTAATGGAAAAGGAATGAATACAAAAAAATCCCAAATTTTGGGTTTTTTTCCACATCTGTATGTTTTGAGGGAAAAATACTGGAGTTTTTAAAGTTTTTGAATTGAACTAATGTGTAGTTTGGGCATCAAAAGAGTAATGATAATTTTCTGAGATAGGTTTAAGATGGTATTTTATTGCTTATGCTGAAGATTAATGAAGAGTATGCATAGACAGGTCAGTGTCCAACTTGCTAGCAGCTGAAAACTGCAGTTACTTCTGTAGCAACCAGTGGCTATGAAAGACTTATGAACTTATATAGAATTCTTACAGCAAGCTTTAAAATTATAGTAAGACATATAGCTTTAAAGCAGACAGTGAAAAAAATACTCAACAAAGCCTGACTGTAAACACTCAGGTGTTGAAAGTAACTTACAGGACTGAGCCCAGTAAATGGAATGCCTGCTTATATGCAAAATTACATAAACTCCTAAGTAAATGCAAGACCATAATCTTCTTTCTAAATTATGGTTATCATATAATGAATTCCATATTGCATACTTTACATTTCAGCTATAAAATATCAAGAGAAAGGGCAGTTACTTTGTTCAGTCTGTAATTAGCCATTCTTCAATGCTCATTAAACACTGATTAGCATACTAACAATTTGTTAGTTTATAAAACATGAATTAAGGACCTAAAAGTCTTCTGGATTTTGTAAACTAGTAACGACATATATACAGCATAGTAATGATACACAGTAAAAGAGATCAATTACACGGCATCCAGATTTACCTTTTAAGCATATATTAACGGTTAGTATTTTCTGCCTTTTCACTGCAATTTGAACTTTTCGTACTAAATATTAAACATTTTACTGCTTGAATATTAAATAATGGCTTAAAAGCATAATTTCAAAATGCTGCCACGTAAATTATTACATGTAAATTGTGCTTGCAAGTCTGCAAACAAAGAGAGGTATGTGCGAGCTTTCTGAAGAACTTCTCCAGGCTAATAGTCATAAAACATAGTAATCTGGGGCAAAATGTGAGAGAAAGAAACATAACAGTGTAATTTAATTCATATTTCATAAACAAATATAACTTTTTACATTTGTACAGGGCAAGACTAGAACTACGTTGGATTTTTACAGAAGCAAACCTCACAAGAGTTTACATGTTGAAAAAAGCAATTTTTGGCACATGGATAATATCTGTGAATACATGTTCAGGACTAAAAAAACCAAACAAACAACACTGTGTAGGATTTTCACATTTAGTTTCTTGGCATCAGCACCTGCTGTCTAGTGGGTCAAGACAAAACACTGTGCCTTCAAGAGTTAATCCCATTTTGAACCCCTCCTGCAATGAAACAAAACAGAGTTAACAAAAAGGAAAGTGACTTTTTGAGGACTAAACTCTTTCTAAAAACATCTGAATTTGAGCCTAACTTTAGGATTAAGTAAAAGTACTGTAAAGTTATAAACCATTGGAAACAAGGACACTGAATAGAAATGCTATCTCCAGTGACAGCTGCCATAATGTTCAGTTCACCATTGTCTTAACATACAGTTCACTTAGAGAATGTTGATTGCATGGTATGAAATCAGTAATAGGTGCTTTCATGAAGCAAATGTCTTGTAAACAAAATAAACCTTGCAAAGCAACCTGTACTGGGATTACAAATAAGCTCAAGCGTTTTCTCATAATGCACAGCCGTAGTTGAAGCATGCCTTTTACTTTTGAAAGATAAATCCCAAATCAAACCAGCTGAAGTTCAAACAGATTTAAACCACAGGCTAGAATTTTGAAAGCATATCAATAATTAATAACCCCACCAGCTACTGCCATCAGAAGAGTAATACTGAGAAACAGAATAAACTTCCTGGCAATAGTTATTAAATGGTTTCAGATTTTCCAAGTAAAATTTGAATATTCCTAAAGGCAAATCTGTTCTATGAGATGATGAGCCAGCAGCTCCAACTGTGTCACGCAGTTTGCTCTACCTGGATGACATGGTGCTGCCAAAGCTCACCAGCATATTTGACTTTTTGTTCCCTTTATTCGTTCTGTACTTCTCAAAGGGATAACAGGAAGAGCACTGATTTCAAAAAATATTTCAAGCAAAAGATATCTGAAGCTCCAAGTCAAACACCTCCTGTTGTTCATTTACCAAAAGGATACTATTAATTGATTGCAGTCACAGAAGGGGAATTCAGAATTAGCCCTACAGTCTATGCTGTCATATTGTAAACCCTGCAGTTACACTGCATCTGAAATGCTTACCTTCTGAAGCACTTCAGATATCCTTTGAAGCATACCTACAGGCTGCTTCCAGTTTTGTGATTGTAAAAGGGATAGTATGTGCTTCAACCTGAGGATGCTTGATAGAGGTACAATAGTAGCACAGCTACAGCAACTACTTTAACAAGGACAACCATCTTCATTTTTAGCAATCCAGGGAGGCTTTCACAGAACACGCATCTCATTCATGTCCAGCATGCTCTTACCTTTCTATACATTTAAGCACTGTTTGTTGCTGTCTTAAGAAGCTGCACTTCCAATGCCCTTTCTCTGGCTAGCTAAAAGCAAATCAGCCTATGCATTTTGTAAGCACATACATCCCACTGCTTTTATGTTGATCATGTGTGATTTTTTTAATTTTTTTATTCCATACAAAATGGTATTTTGTCATTTAACACTTAACTTGGTTTTGCTATTGTTACTTTGAACTATTTCTGCTTTCTTAAGGAACAATGCTCTCCTTATCTTCCCTTCTTTAACTTCAGATCACTTTACCTCCTGTTTAGTCCTCCTCCACTTTTAAGATGTGATATTCTGCATTTAAAATGATCATATTTTCACATATTTGCAATGTCATCAATGTTAATCCATTAAGAGATCGCTGCACTATATGTATAATAATTATTTTTAAAAGCATTTTAACTTTATTACCATAACTATTGCCCGTTATAAAAGAAAATAGTGATGTGGTAGCCAGGTGCTGTTACCAGTTGTGTACTTAAGAACCCAGCTTCTATTACAGGCAGAACTGACAAGGAAGTAAAACCTACTACTACAGTATCAGGAATGCAGTGTTAACACATTCATACTCTAAAACAGCTCATGCACTTAGCTGTCTATAAAAGGAACATGACCTTTCAATATTCATCTGCTACATCACACAAAACAGACTGTCAGTGAACATCAGATACTACAGTTACTAGCAAGTTCAAAGTTCCATGCCAACCATGATGAGAAAAGCCCAACAACATGAAGAGGACACCAAGGCAATCTAGATTGCCAGCTGGGCATTTTTCAGATTTTAAAAGAATGTAAACCCCAGAGTTTCAGGGGGTTTCTGAGGTTTTTTATGAAAATATAAGTGAAAGACAAGAAGTGCATAGGAGTTTAAACCAAAGAACTGGCTTAACCAATGCTCCTATTAAATTAAATGCAGTCTTCAAAAAGGGGGAGGGTGTGTGGGGGGGGAGCGGAATAAATAAACCAGAACATCCTTGTCTGCGATTCCTTGGCAAAGTGATTGCCATAAAATTTCCAAAGGTCACAAAAGCATGGACTTCAGATCTCCCCAGCCATCTCTATTTCTAATCCTTAAATTTTGCAAAATAACTCCAAATTCTTAAATAGTTTTTGGAATCTCCAAACCTGTATTTTGGCAAATATACATTGTATTTTTTATAAAATGTCAATTAGCTGTAGTCAAGCAAGCTGTGGGAAGATAAGGTTTCAAAAAAAGATTCTCCTTTATGTCCACAGACAGCTGAAGTGTAATTAATGCAGATAGCAGAAGTATCCTATGCTGCAGTTCTCACAGCTATGCAGAACTCTGAGCTTTATATCTGCTTTCAGGAATATAGTTTATACATACATCTGAACTGCATACATCTCTGTCAAATCCTTTGGCTCCTACTTGAAGCTGCTATATTATTACTATAGTATCCATTACACAGCATATGTCTACTTCAGACTCTCCACTTCAAAACCCAGCATTTTCAGCTATCATAATAATGAAGTCAGTTGGAATGACCAAGCTGATTACAAATTATGATTTTTTTTCTCTTTTTCTAATAAACTCAATGTGTAATGCAGAATATTTTTCTTTTAAAATGACATATACAGTCAGCTCTTGATACACATTACATACTATATATATTAAAAGTGACATTAATTTTAATACACAGCATTTAAAGTATTTTGCCTTGTGAAAATCAGACACTTCAGCTTCAAGTAACACGTCTCAGCATAACACACTGCCTGTTCACTAAAACACATGTGTGCCATGGCTTCCTGTTCTTTAAAGATTCATGAAACAGTAACTCCTCATGTGATCAGAAAATCTCCCAAACCTGCTGATTTTTAGGGAATACAAAAAACGCCATTCTCTGTTACTGGACAGAAGTGGAAGGGCTACAGAGTATGCATCTATATTATGCCTTGCTTCTCCGTTCATATCCTCATGATGACTATGTCACGTAAGTTTATTTTCAAGGTGATTTAACACAACATCTTAGTTACCCAGATAAATAATGGTATTGTACTAAAGATATGATAGGTCTCTTGAAGAGAGTAGCAAAGCTTGTTTTCACAAGTGAAAGCAACCTGCAAACAAAGCCTCTTCCAAAACACCCACTTTTTTGTTTCTCTGATAATAAAACATGAGCTACTCTGGTTTAAAACAGTAAACAGTAAAATACAAAGAAATCTTTTTTCCCAGAAGATAAATCTGCCAAAACCTTACTGCTTTGAGGTTAACTCATCACTTCACAGTAACTTCACTTCATGAGCTTAAGTCAATGCAAACCCTATGAACCAATGATAAATTTACACATCTCTGAGAAGATAATTTAAAGGGCTGAGCGTAACTCATTTCAGATAGAAAGACATCAATCCTACTGACTGCTTCAGGGCATGAGGGGGAATGGCTTGCAGCTCCTGGAAGCTTTAATGATATTAACTACCTTGAGATTTTAATAAATTCTAACATCTGTTGCTGGTATGATTCATGGTCCAGGGAAACCTTCCCTCAACTGCAAGATTTCTGAGAAAACAGACAGATTAAATTTTTAAAGTCTGAATGCAGTAAAAATAATGAAATTAAAATATCTTTCAGCATAAAGGTGGGGGAAACAGGAGACTGAAGAGCCACCAGAGAGAGGCCTGAGCTGTAAAAGTCACATCTCAGTATATATTTGAGTTTTGAGCTCTCCAAAAAAATCAACAGAGACCAGACTGATAAATGGAATAGAAAGAGCTTAAGTGTGAAATCTGGACCCTCATTGAAGGTTAAATATAAAAGTGTTCTCCCAGAGGTCACGAAAATTTATATGATCTCTTTAAATTCAGAATATTGGATGAAAAGGAAAGCACCCACTATTTAAAGGGCTTATTCTCCAAAGCCTCTTCTGTGCTGCACTTTCCACTCACACTTTGCTTACACATCACCTTCCAATGCACACATACACTGAGACAGCTTTTCTGCAGACAGGTGTATGTTTGACAAGGCATCTCACATAGCTTTACAGGAGAAATAGGGTAAGACAGTTCGGACTGAGCTGCTCCAATCAGGTTGTCACTGGCTGCTGCTGAGACAGCTTGCTTTCCACTCAGTACAGGATAAGCTGTATTTAATACCCTCTCAGAATGAGTTTATATTTTGAACTATCAGATGTGCTCATAAGAAACTTACCTTTGTATATTTAATAGAATACGTATTTACTGAAAGGCAGACTGTACTTTCATAAAGTGAACAGATTCCTTCAGTTTGCATTCCGGAGAAGGAAAGAAGCCTGTACTTTTCTTACATGTTTCTTTACATTTTCCAGAGCACATTGCATATTCTGTGCTTTTACCTTCTGCAGCACACATTTCACCTTCCGTCTTATCAGCTGTATATCTAACAACCATTGACTTCTAGTACAGCTATCTTCTGCTCATGTCAAATTTTTAAGTAATTATTTCCAAATAAAAAACATTCACAAATGTGACTGTATTAACACAAAAATATATGTATCAAAGGTTTTGCTTAAACCATTTCACGAAGGACAATCTGATAATGAAAACTGCAGATTTCAGTAGTACACACGGAAAATAAACAGCAGTGAAAATGAAGGCTTAGTATTAGCAGCTGATAAGAAAAAGAATCAGCTTTCTTATCTTAAAAAATTATTGGCCACTAAAAGTTTTAAAAATTACATGAAAGTTTTTACATATCTACACACATACTCATAAAAATAAAGACACCAGACAGGAACACATGCACACTTCAATTGCAAACGCTTTAAACACCATTATTAAAATATAATATACCAACCATCTCTGACGCTAGGCACCCAGGGAAGCACAATAAGATAAAAGAGATATTAGGAAAAACATGTTTCAATCTGCATTTTACCATCTGGTATAAATAATACTGTACATAACTTTTGTTTTGGATAAAGTCAGAATTTTATTTTTGTTTTCATACCATGTTAACTTTATACTTGTTCTCAACTGGACTATATATGAACAAGTTTTGTTCCTACATATAGACCCACTAGTTAATTTTCAGTGGAAGTGTCAGTGTATGCTAACACTGATACAGTAGATGCTCCAATTATGAGACAAAGCATACAAAAGAAAGCTGGAAAAAAAAAACCTGTATGTGAAGAGGAGAATACAAGACCAAGGCAATATTCTTTGCAAGGGGGCATAATACTAGCATCACGTTTGGGGGGTTTGTTATTGTTTGCCTGCTTTTTTAGATCAAGTGAGTACAAACAATGATGCAAGTTTCTCATTTTATGACTTTGAAAATCTTTGATAACCATTCCTACTGTACTATTCACTGATGTTTTATGAGGTGATAGCACTTTGCAGGCTTATATGCTAACAATCAAACTAACATTACCTGTAATAAGAACTCTTAGTGTATGACATTTGGGTATTTTCAGAGGATTCTTCCTAGTAGCCAGAGATGCTACAGTATACTTTTTCCTAAAGTGGGCTTTAAGTCCCTATTTCCAATGAGTGCCATCGGTGTATAAATTACAGCTGGGAAAATTGAACTCGGTATCAAAGCGCAGACCTGCGAGCAAGCATCTGTCAAAGCAGCGCTGCCGTAAGCCTGGCCTTGGGGGGGGTTATTGGAACAACA
>JAOEHX010010045.1:0-21712 GCA_025448015.1 Bolborhynchus lineola | reverse complement strand
ATTTATTGCAAAGGTGGCTGCTTTCAGGTGAAAAACTTAATAAATATAAATCATATTTTTTGTTCCATGTAACTCTTGTAGATCGAGTTCACAGATGAAAATTCTGCTGGCAACCAGTCTTTATGAACGACTATTGTTAATGTTTCCTCAGCTGAACCCCAGTTTTTGATAATGTCTCTGTTGAGAAACTAAATTACTTGATGTTCATGAACATGCAACAATATATCTTTCAGTAAATAACTATGTATATTATTATATTTATATTGAGCAAAGATATTTGGGTTTCTGGAACAGAGGTAATTAATGGCAAATTTAATATTAGACCAGTTTGAATGCCATCTGTCCTCTGTGATCCCACAGAAGAACTGATTCTGTTTTGCTTTGATATTTCCCACTAAAAGAATTTACAAGGGAGGGAAGACTGACAGCTGCCAAACACGACATGAGTCTTACAGTGCTTCAACAGAAAGCACCAGAATTAGAGAATGACACTGAAACTAAAGCATGAAGCCTGACAGAGAAACCATTATACCGCCAGAAACCTGCAAGTGTATATGGAAAAACAGTGATTCTGCAACCCACACATACAGAAAGAGACAGAGCCCTCCCCATCCTGCATCTTTGCTAACAATTGTCTAGTTAAGAACAACAAATCTTTAAAGGTAAAAGAAGGAGTAAGGAGCAAAGGGAAATGTTATATTTGATCTCCCTTTCAAAGTAGCATTTCTTTGATTTCCTTGATTTGCATTATATCACATTAGCATAGAAAAACTGTACACCTACTTCTGGGGGAATAAAAAAATCTTTTGATAATGGCTTACCTTCTGACCTTTAGAGTGACTGTAAAAATCATCAGGCCAAACATCTTTCCCAAACATAACATCATCATTGAGATAAATAAACTTCTGAGAGAGGCCACTGATACGATGAATGTGACTTTCAATAGCTGGTGAACTGAAGGTAGGCAAATGACTCACATTCTGAAAGATTTCCTAAAATAAAGAAGCCCCAACAACACAGAGCAATTTCAGAAGGCAAAAATATATGAAAAAGCCCAAACCATAAAAGGCCAGGTCCATCAGACACATGACACTTATCTACTAAAAAAATAATAAAAATTTCTTTGAACAAGGAAAGATGTGAAGGACAGAAAGAAATGAAAAAATATTTTAGCAAAAAGAAAAACTTTGCTATTCATTTTGCCCACACAAAATCATTCTCAGGTCTGCTGATTAACTAAGAAACTGCAAAACCATAAACTCCTCTTTCACCATGTACTGGCTCAGCCCAGTGTACACATATTTATAATTCTCATATGGTACAGGCTGCACAAAATTTCAAGCAAGTTGAATGTGTTCCAGCATTCAGCCTGTCAGGATTCTTTCATCTCTTTTGAGTAACTTCAGAAGCAGACAGCAACAGAAGTTGAATCAGTATCTTGTTACCACTTAGGTTGCTCAGGGCTCCTATGCCACATCCAGATACCAAAATTACTCTCAAATTGTAGTAAGAAGCTATTATTTTTGTTTCACTTACTCAAAGAGCATGAAGGATTCCCTTTCTCTTTTTAAAGATTTTTAGGATGCATAGCTACTTTTTTGCAGCCATCATCTTAGCTCCAGTAACTGCAATTCACCCTTTCTCAATGCAAGCTTACTAGGTTATTACTGGTGCTGAGAGAATGTTTATGGATTCAGATTATGTTTTCTTCTCTTGAGTGTTTTTAGAAATAGACTTTATAAGGAAATTAGACATAGGTGTACATTAGCTAAAGTCTCAGTATTTGGAAAAGTGGACTAAACGAAGACTTGATATGTATTCAGTTATCTGCTTCACCAAAATACAAAGACATACTGCAGTTTAAAAAAAATATGGATGAAATAGGGAAGTAATGGTCACTTCTTCCAAATAAATGCAACCTTTGGCTGAAAGAGGATAACTGCATTCCAAAGCAACCACAGAATCTTTACTAGTGGCACTTTCATGCTGGTATTTTTGTTGAGGGGTTTGATGGGTTTTACCTGGTGTGTCACTATGGTTATTCGAGGATTATCCAGGTTAAGCCAGGAAGGAATCTGCCCATTAGTGACGATGAAAATACGTCGCACCCAAGGGGCATGCCTCTCTATTGATCGTAAGGAGTATCTCAGCTCTTCGTTATCTTCAAAACGGCTGGCAGAAACATCTTCATCCTGTTTTGACTATAAAAAGAGAAAGTCCTTTCTTAGATTTTTAAATAGAACATTCAAGCTCTGATCTAGCTGGGTAACAACAGTGTGCTTTGACATATGGGGGCATAAATATTTGAGAACTTAAGACATTCAAAAGTACAAAGTACATTGATCAAGTGCCACTATTCTTTTAAAGGATCATATTCTTCCAAATTACCAAGGCAAACAATACAATCTTCTGACATCAATGGCCGGCCATCTAGTGTCATTAGGCTATCTACCAACTATACTGTAAGATGGCAGTGTCTTCTGTGATCCCAGCTCTTGAAGGAAGAGCCCCAGAAAAAAACCCACACCCTCCTGTTTTCTTTCTTTGCTGAGATTATTAGTCTCTATTTCCTGACCTTAACCAAAAGCCAAGATGCATTTGGAATCAGTAACATCACCTTTCAGAAATCCAGTTTTAAGAGGCTGAAGCCTTCCAAGAACATAGCATCATAAGCCATATATAAATGTCACCTAATATAGATACAGTGAAAGCATCAAGACATAGCAGCTCTTCAATCATCCCCCACTCTTACTTTAAAGACTTTAAGCAGGAGAAAATTAACGAAACTTAGCCTCACAGTCACTATGAAATAGCTAAATGTTTCCATGTGTTTTTATTAAAAAGAAAATGTTTTAATTAGAAATTCATCAGGCAAATAACAAAATTAGGTTACATGACACTGCATCATCTGTTTTTTCTCCCATTTATGAGAACTTAATAGCCTCTTCTAAAAGCAACAATTAAGGCTGCCTAAAAGGAACATTTCTAACAGAAGTATGACCAACTGAAACAGGAAACTCAAGAAAAATATAAATATTTAGCAATTACCATTTTCACTGCAGATTCTACACACTGTAAATAAGTCTTCTCCTTTTCTAGTACATACAGTAACACAGCTTACGTGTTCTCAGAAACATACGTGAGAACATCTCAGCAACACCATTGAATAAGTATCCATTTACAAAATAATGCATAATTTCAACATGGAGAAGTATAACGTTTGAGTTCAGGGTTTGTATTAAGAAGGAAAGCTCTACAAAAGTCAGGTTCACAGGATACAATGACAGACTGAAGGCTTTACTGGAGAAGGCACATTTAGTTTACTCATGCCACTTGACATTTACTGTGAATTTAACATTCTAGGAGGAGGAGAGAAACAAACAAACAAACAAGCAAACAGATTTTAAAAGATCTTGTCTTCAAACAGACACCTTGTTATTTTATTTCCTGTTGCTAAAATAAAAATCCTTTCTTGCGCCAAAAGTATGCAAAGTTAAACTCTCATTGCAAACATCTGCAAACATAATAGGAAGGAGATATCACGCTTTTTAATAAAGCCTCCCCTCCCCCTGAAGACTACTTATCTGCCAGTCAGTATCAGTTAAGCCTTTCAGGACTTGACTGCATACAACTTTATTAGAGCAGAGGGCAAAATTCTTCACTTGGTGGAGAACATGAAAATTTCAATTAAACATCATCCTGTTCAATCCTCCTTCTTCCTTGATTTCAGAATTTGGCAGTGTTCTTGTAATGTTTTCTTACAACGTAATAAATACTGGATTCTTAACACTTCCAAGCTTCTGGAAGCACTCTCATGTCCCTTGTCATTGACCAGTTAGCCTCTATTTGCAGTTTTTAAATCACACCTTTACATGCTGTAACGGAATTTACCTACCTGGCTAACAGAGCTGAGGTCCCACAGTAAATAAGCAGGATTAAGCATTAGCTCTTTTCCATCTATAGTCATGTTCTTCTTTGCTTGCTTGCTCAGTTCTTGGAAACCCTTAGGGTTATTCAGTTGCAAGAGAGCCACGCTGGCTTCTGAATAGAGCTGCAACTATACAAGCAGAGAAAATAATTTCTAGCATGCATCACAGAAGCAGTCTGTTTACCTCTTTGCAATCTTTGTCAATTCCATCTTTTAGTCATATTTTTCTTACTAGAGTTACTAATAAGAACAACTGGAAAACATAGTTTTTAAAGAATTACAATTTTGTAAGAACAAAAAAGGGGGCAGTCAAATGGAAAATTAAAAACATTTAAAGATATAGAACATTTCTAGATGTTTAATTTTCACTTTCCAAAGAAATTTTTTTTTTTTTTTTTTTTACACAATGATCCAGCAACAGTAAAGCTGTCCATGTTTAAATATTTCTGGAGTGAGTAGTGAAGTCCCCAGCCATTCCCTCCAACCCCAATAACAGAAATAATATTTTTAATACAATTTTATTATATGACTAAAAGAATCATACTTTTTTTCAGTCTTGAGTAATGCTCTTCTCAGAAAATTAAGGCCACCAATTCATCACTGCTGTCAGGAGCATGAAATTTTCAGAATGGTTTGGAGATCAACCTACAGCTCAGAAACCCGAGATACAAAGGGCTCCAGAACTAATCCATGTGGGTCTCCAAGTCCTTAATGATGGTTGCCAATGTGCTGTTAAGGTCATTTCTTACTTGTGGACTGTTTGATCTGTTTGCTGTTTTTATCTCCTGCCACAAGTAAGCCTGTGTATCAGATTTCATAATGCACAGGATAAGAAGGGGCTTGCACTACATACCCTAACAGCTAGTATAGCTTACAAATTACAAGGCACCAAAACATTTCACTTGAAATACAGCATAACCCCGTAAAATGCAGGGTATACTGTACGAAGTAGTGTAAGCAGACACAAACAAGCTAAATGCAGGACTGCACTTTGATTCCCCAAATGCATACATTCAACAGTCAGATTGAGAATAAATGCAGTCAAACATCAGCAGTATTAGATGCTATGCTTATTTTTTGTTCCTTCATGCAACATAAGACAAATAAGCACGTCTACTAAATTTTCAATTGTATAAGATCTAAAATGCAATTCATAAGTTAATGAAATTTGAACACTGTCATGTTCAAAACCAGCAAAACCATCAGTTTATCTCATAATACTCTTTCTTTATTTTTTATTAAATCTGACCCTTTCTGCTAATTTTCAAACAACACTTGTCCCAGATTTAGCACGCCTTCCCTTAGCAAGACCAGCTGTCCCACTTGTGACATTTTAAAGCTGTTGATGCTTTGACTCATATGCTATTTGAGATCCTTCAATCTGACTTATGAGGTCTGCCATTAGAAAAATCTGATAAATCCCAGACCTTCCAGAGAATCAGCTGAACCTACGTGTGGAAAGGATGGCTTCAGTAGCTAAATGGCCGAGGTATAGTTACGGACTGTAGCTAGCAACCTCCAAAAATATCAGTACCAGAATGCTACAGATTGCAAAGCTGCCATCAGTGGGTACGTGCTTTATTTAGGAATACAACAGTGTCACACAGTCGCTCAGAATCTGCCATTTAAAATACATGTATAAAAAAATACCACTATTCTAGGGCTTTGAAAGAACTTAAGAACATGTAATTTCTCTTTGACACCTTTCCAACAAATTCGACAGAATAGATACCTGTACTACAGATTCCTAACTAAACTTAATGCACACACTTCCCCTTTCCCCCTGCTAACAAAGTATGTATGATGTAGGTTTTTAAATATGTAACAGTTCAAGCACAAATATGAAGTAGTGGAAAAATGTGCTCCACTGCTCAGCGTCAAAGTCAAGATAACCCCTTCACTGAATCGATTCTATTTATGTTTTTTTCCAATATCTTTCTTCAAGAAACAAGCCTTTTCATAAGCAGAGCTATCAACAAAATTAGATTTCAGTGAAGTTAACTGGTGATACAACTAACTAGATTCCAATGAACTGCAAGCTCTGCTTTAAGCATTTTGTTGCTGGTATATTCAAAAATGAAACTGTTCCATGGCAGATTTTCTAATGTCTCACAGGTATTAACCTTCTCTCAGTGGGAATGCAATTTCCTTGAAATATTTATTACCTTCTATAAAATATCTTCATCCTGACAAAACAGGTCAGTATATCCAAAGTTATTATGAAAATAGAACGAAAATAAAAAAAGCAGATAGATGAACAAGTTTCGGTAGGATCAGGCAAGCTTCTGCTTCTAACACAAGCAGGCTGAAAAGACACCGTGCAGGCACAGGCCAGGCTGAACAATAATAGTTTTCTTTAGAAATGTAGATAAGGGGAGAAAGGTACAGTGGAAAAAAAAAAATTCATTGTTCTTCACATATCGGCATAATGTAACACTTTTATAGCCTTTAAAGAAATATGGTTTAGCAGCAGGGAGCTGCACAACCAGAGTAACACCTCCATCTAGTGGCTTAAGAACGTACCATTAAGAAAGCATGGAAAATAAAAAGCACCCAAATTTCAACCACATCTGTCAGAACACACACAATATAGAACAACAAACGTGACTAACAGACACACTGCTGCTTACCTTTCATCTGGAAATAAACTTCCATATCATTAGAGTGCAGGACGTAAGTACAAAAAATCAGTAGACCATAACATGCATAATTCACCTTGGAAATTGAGTCATTACATATTGAATCGTCACAATTTAACACCCTCTTGTTCAGCTTAGCTGTTTCTCTCATAGATTTTTAGAAGAAACACCTGGCCCAGATGTCAGACCAATTTTTAGTCCCCTTTGCATTTAGAAGTTATTTCAATCAAACTAAAGCAATCCAATCAAAACAGCATTATCAACATTCAACACACCAACAGCTACATTCTTCCCTTTCTCACCTTTCTTCCCTCCTAATAGCATCATTGTTGATTTTTTTCTATTATATATTCTTTCTTCCGGCATTATGCTAAGAAACAGCCACTTAAGAGTACGCAAACACCCATTAGGCATCAGGAGGTGGTTATGAGACATGACTGTAGCCTAAATTTGAGTGCAACTCTCTTCCTCCTCACTTGGCATATCACATCACTTCACAGATCTCAGATTCCAGAAGTGATAACAACAGAGGAATTGCTGCAAATTTCAGTGGAGGCTGTAAACAACCAACCTTTTACCTACTTGACTGTAGCATTAACCTAGCATCAATCTCTTTGGCAAAGAGAAAACCACACTTTGTTATGTTTACCAAAACTGCATACCTACAACATCCACTGAATGAAGAACTGATTCTGAGCTAGGATCTTGGTAAAGGCTTCTACAGAAGTGACCTCATCCACACTTCATATGTAAAAAGTTTTAATCCTCGCAAATTTCTGCTATGAAGAGTAGAGAACAGGTTGGGGAAGAATCCACTGCTATGACCAATAATCCCAATTTAAGGGTTCTAAGCATCTACTACCAGGAAAAGAAACACAGAGAACAGTGATGACTGAATAGAGAAACTGCAGAATGTTATGGATACCTAAGGAAAAAAAAAAAAAAAAAAGTGTTTATCCAGAGATATACCCAACCATACTGTGGAAGAGGAGCTCTTAGGAACAGGTAATGAGCTGATTGCAATGGCAATCTTTACACAAAGATAAGAACACACCACGAAAAGAGAACTGGTATGAAGTTTTTTAACCAACTGGATGACACATGACTACCGACAAACTGAGAAACACAACCAAGACAGGGTAAGGAAAAATCATGTAGAAAGGTAATAGGCAAAGGATGTTGCTTCCAAAAAAAGGGGGTACTACGGATAAGAAAACTGATTCAAGTCAAAATCAGGAAAAAAAGAAGAGCATAAAGCAACATCTGCTAAGGGACAGAAAAATAAATTCCAAATATTGTTTGAGCGGGGAACATTCTTCACAACTACGTTACTATGAGACCTTGTATCTATGATGTTCAGCCAGAGAACAAACATTGCCTAGGATGTTGCTCTGATATATTCCCAGAAGAGGAAGCCCACTGATTTTTCTTCTACCAAATAATCTCTGAATTCATAGAGGCAATATTATTTCAGATACCAATTTAGTAACTAATGAGAATGTTCCAGAAGAATAATCTCTGAATTCATAGAGGCAATATTATTTCAGATACCAATTTAGTAACTAATGAGAATGTTCCAGAAGAGCTGCTCCTGGAATATAACCCTAAGTTAGGAAAGCATAGCCTAATTGAGTTTTAATTGCAACAGAAAAAAAAAATAAATTAAGGAACATACAATCTTGTTCCTAAATTTCTTAAGTGCTAAAGGGCAAGTTAAATAAATGAAAAGAGCTGGTAACTGAAGTCAAAGGTATTCTGAGCAATTCAGCTCCATTACGCCAATTATGTTAAAACTACCAATAACCTGTAACTTAAGCTGTGGTTAGGAATTATAAAAGGCTCAAAAAGCAAATGGATGACTGCACTCAAAGAAGATTCCTCAGATGGCTCAAAGTCAGGAAGCATTTAACTAAAAACATACCTCGTGCCAGCTTGAAATGAAGAACCTAGTATCTCAGACAGCAGAACTGAAGCACCATCTCCTGTTGGGTATCAATCTTACTTCTCCACAGTAAGCAGTATTTCTTTAAAGCAATTTAAAAAAAAACCCTATAGAACACAGAACAAGCAGAGACTGGCAAGCTGACCATATGGATATCTACTGCTATTTAACTAATGTGCCACTAAGAAACAAAAGGAAGGATGCTCTGGCCGCACCAGAGCACATCTGCCATCTCTCACCCAAACTAACAAGATTCACAATGGCAACAGACAATTTTTATGAACAGCACCAATACACAGCAGTGTATTAGAAGGATGCAACAGAGGTAATATAAAAATGGTGACAACACTATTTGCAATGGGCATAACGTAACACACAGCAAGTCTGCCAGCCTTGTGTTAGCTATGTACTATGATATTTTCCACTGTGTAAGAAGTTTTGGAGATGCCTCATTTAAAACACGAAATTCCAGTCAATCATCTTGAAGGCTGTCCTTGGTTCAGCAGTAGCAGTCATTTTTCTCCTTCTCAGTGGCTGGTGCAGTGCTGTTTTTTTGACTGGACTGCTCTTATTTCAACCCGTGGGAGTTACATTCTTTTGACTCTCCTCCCCATCCCTAAAAGAGTGGCAGGGGGAAAGGGGAAGAGCGAGCAAGCGGCAGAATGGTTCCAAGTTACCAGCTGGGCTTAAACCACAACAATGGCAGACAGAGCCATGACAGAAGTGGTGGGGAAGGGCTGTCAGAAGTACAAGAGGAATGGAGAGTCAATGCTGTTGGATAAGCATTACCTGATTAACTTAGTAAAACAAAGACAAGGAAGAGCCATAGCCACTCTATGAATACACCAGAGGTATAAATAATGGCAAAATAAAAGAATATATAAGCTTAAATAACTCTTCAAGAGCTCTCTCTATTAAGCTGCCTAACTCTTAAGAGCTTGTAGAGAGGTACAGGTATGTTTACTTGTTAGTGAGACTCTAAGACAGCCTGTGCTAACACAAGCTGGGACAAGAAAGAAGAAATTCAGCCTGTGTTAAACTGCAGCTTGACCAGCCTATGAAAGGGGTTACTCAGTATCATTTCTGCAAAAGTAGAATATGTGATTTGTTAACCCAGTCTGCCAAAAAAAAAAAAAAAAAAAAAAAAAAAAAAGGCAAAGAAAGGAAGCCATTTGAGCACCAAGAACAAGCTGTAAAGTGAATTAGTACATCCTACAGGTGTGCAAACTAACAATGACAGATTACTTATGGACTGACATCCCTTTATCCATCCTAACTACTCCTCCTCCATAAACTCCCTGGCCTCAGTCCCTATTCACACCACAAATCACACCTGCAATACATAAGCCAATGATTTTCATAAACCTGTGAAACTATTAAACCTGTCAAACCTGGCTATAACTGGAATAGGTGCCCGAACAGCAGGGGAGAACAGAAGGCACAAAATATTTATGATGGCACAGTCACACAAGTTGTGATTTGCTGTGGTCTTGAGGTGGGCATGCTGAAGTGCAACTTGCACAGGACCATATAGAGGAGAGTACTTGGCAGAGAGAAATACAGTATTCAGGTGTGAAACAATCTAGTATTGTTACTACAAAGATAATTCTTCTAAAAACAGAGGGAAGGAAAAGCTAAGCAGCTACATAAACAGAATTCTGTCACATTAAACAAGCCAGCGATACAGTACACTCAGCAAGACAACAGCCTGTAGCACATGGCCGAAAGAAACTGATAAGGCAGGTACTTTTAAATCACTTTCAGGCTAGCAAATCTAATGCTTAATAACTTGCAGTCACAGAAAGGACAACTGGTCTTTTGAAGGCACCTATCTGAGCCACTATTTACTACTCTTCATAACTCAAGAAAAAGAGTCACACAGAAAAACAGATTACTATCAGAAACACCCTAAATCTCCTAGGTGGATGAGATCCTGTGTGTGAACCATTACAAAAGACCAATACCCACTAAGCTACTCTTTCCTATAGACCCTTACCAGTTTTACTTTAGAGGCCAGGCTCTCTGGTAGTTTTGATCGTAGCTGATTTGTTTCTTTGAATGTAGCTGGAAATCCACTAAGGAAGGCCAAGTCTTGCATTAATACTAGACCTGGAACTTCTTTGTCTGTAGTCTAGAAACAAGAAAACAGAGTATAAAGACCTTTTCAAATTTATAGTAATTCATATTTATACATCAATCCTTCATTAGATGACAGATTTAATAGTATTTTGTCACTTAACCCAAGCTTCAAAATTGAAATAAGGGTTATTTTAAAACTTTTCACTTCTCACTACATATGAACTCTGGAAAGAGAATAGCACAGAAACACTTAAACACTTTTTAAAATGGTACAAAAAGATTAAGATACTGAAAAGCTAATCAGCAGATTTTAAAAGTACATACCAGGTAACCTCTCCATACTATGTATTTGCTGTTGTCTTTTAACATTCCAGAATGGGCAGCTTCAACTAGAATACATAAAACTCATTGCAAATCAAAAATTGAAAGACATTTCTTTTGTACATTCTAGTAAACAAGATACACTTTTGCAAAATAGAAAATTTGGGTATTTATGGTATGAACAGTTGTCTTTAAGTGGTAAATAATTCTTGGTGGCAAAACAAACACCAGTATTTGCGCTAGTGGGTGGTAGTGGTCTGCCACTACATATTGAACAAAATAAGAAGTCCACCCCTGCTCTACATATATATGCTGAACACATGGATAATTTTGTTTTAAGGTATGCAATCCTTTGAGCAAGGGCAGAACTTATTGCACAATATTTAACCTAGACTTCACAGCAATTAAAAGAGGATTTCTAAAACTAATCTTCTTCAGTCTAAACCTCAGCCTTCTGAGATTATCAGTGCAACACAGATATTCAGATATCAAGCCTGTTTTGCAGTAGTTTTTTAAAGCATGAAACTCTAATCACCTGTAATCAGCTGCCTGGGGGGTAAGCAAACAGAATCATTAATGTCATCATTTAGAGGAACAGACTGAGGGCAAGAGGTGCTGAGTAACTTGCTGAAGTCAAAGAGAAAATTTAGTGGCAGTCAGTATTGGAGGGAGTAAAACAAATTCACAGCAGCTTACTAAAAAGCTTCCTCTAGAAAACTAGCTGGAATCTGACAAATAAGTTCTTACCGTCCTTGGGGCTATCAAAAACAATTACTGTCACATTGGTAGAAGGATTTTTTGGTTTTGCTACAAAGAACATGTTATTAGCAGCTTGTAAAGTAGGATGAATAGACAGCAGGTCTTTCAGTGTGACATTGGTAGGCAGAGCAGGATCCAGAACGAGCATTGGCACTTTGATGCAATGTGTCAGCAAACACTCCAGTTGCTTCTCACTACAGCAAAATAACAAAGGTATATCTAACAACAGTAGAAAATTTAAGACAAAAATCAATGTTAGATGCAATGAGAGAAGTTTCTGTAAAATCTAATCAATTATTTGTAACATCTGCTGGGGCAGAGGGAAGTTACCAAGAGCATGCTTATTTGGTTGCAGGTGATTATCTGGCTGTTACTCATTCATTTCCATTAAATTTTTTTCAAACATTTCCAAGACTTCAAAGTTTGCCCACAAAGATGACCTTATAAAGATCTCTAAAATAACAGAACAGACAAGTCAAATGACAAATGGGACAGACCAAGCTCTGCCACTTCCTGGCAGCAGAGCTGCAAGAGGCTTGTACCCTCACAGCAGTTACTTGCAGTGTCACATATACAAATGGCAGGTGAAAGCAACACTGAAAATTTTTTCAGCTTTTTGAATTATAAAACTCCAGGTACATATGCATTAAATCCACTCAAAATAGGTATTACACTTAACCAGTGACAAGGATCCAATTTTTGAACTTCTTGTCACATTTTAAGAAGCTCACTCATATCACAATAACATTACTTTTATTATCATGCTGTCAACTTTTCTTGAAGTGACACAGAAGTAAAACATTCACAGGCTATAGAAAACCAAATGACCTTCCCAGCCAGCATATGCTTACAGCTAACAATGAATAGGACATCATTTATTCCAATTTGTGCCCAAACCCACAAAAACCCACCTCTTCTTTGTTGGTTCTGTTGCATTCTTTCCAAGGATTTCCCTATAACAAAGTTAAAAACAACTTCATAAAATAACACTGGAGTTAACAGGAAGGAATTTAGTCTAATTTCAGATTGCCGAGTCCGGGATATATTGTGAATGCACTGATAAACCGATTATAAAACTGCCTTGCCATTAGCCTTGCCAAGGTGAGGACAGGTTGACACATGCCCCTCACTGCTCACTCTAGTGCAGTGGAACTCAACAATTCTTACTTATGCTCACAGCTGTGGCAGCAGGACTCTTTGCTAACAGGATTTTCAGTGGTTATTATTAGATTACCTAACAAAACTGATGCTGATATGAAAAACACTGGTAAGAAACCAGGATGAAGTGACCTGAAACTAGGCTGACTTGATTGTTTTGCCTAACATACATATTCTGACAAGGTTTATCATGTGTTACCATGTGGACATAGAAGCTAATAAGGATTAACATAATGGTAGTGAAGTACTGGTACTAAGTAATATTAATAATAATATCAGAAGGGCCCCCTACTAAACACACCGAAAGAAAGAGAACCACCATCCAGCAAGCTACTCTTTCCAATAAAGAATAATGCATCTGGACCACAACTAGCTCAATTCAGGCATATCAACCGCAAAGTTACAACTTACTAAGTTTTTCTATGCAATACAAAATATACACTGATCAGCTGAGACTGCAGTATCCTTGCCTTTGTCTTCTGTAGTTATCTTGATCCCATGAAACACCTCTTTCTGCCAACAGTGCTAGCTGATTTCAAAGCACATGAAAAAATTATCTACACAGGAGAGAACCAGGTGCCCCTGTAGATAATGAATATGGCATGGACACAAGTCTTACTCATAAGCTTGATATCAACTTTCCATATCAGTATTATGGGAGGTGGAAGGGAGGTAGGAGGAAATTATTTTCCCCTCTGTAAAATCGGAATCCCTGCATGAGTGATGACAAAGCTAAAACCACTGACATTTGCTGTATGAACTGCAGTATAAATTTGAAAGCTTTTCAGAGCAAAGCCCATGTTTAAGATGTCCAGACTTCAGACTTCAAAGTCTAAAGATTTAAAGTTTTACTAATACTAAACTAATTCTTGCTACCAGTTCTACTAATAGGTAGCAAAAAAAAGATCCAGGATTTTACTTGTGATTACATTGTCAGTGGTACCTAAATTGCAAGTCATAAAATACCAAAAATCAGATTAATCTGCATACTTGTGGATTTCAGATTCTGAATATATTACAACCCTTAAAATACAGACTTTTTCTTCCATTTAGCCTAAACTGATCATGTGGCTACAAAGTTGCTTATTAACAACTATATAGATGGTTACAAGACACAATCCAAGGTATCCTGGAAGCAGCCTGTTTTAAGCCTTAGATCGCTAATTCTGCAGAAGTGTATAGCACAATCTGTAACACCAAATGCAACAATACAGATCTTTTCCTCTTTAGCTAGAAGGCCGACTCATACCTTTATAACATGACTAAATTATTTTCCTCTACATGAAAAATTATTTTCCTCTTTCTCAGTTTCAGTGTTTGAGAGACTGCAAACCTGACTTTTAAAAATAGCATTTAAGAAACATGCTTAAGATTTTATTAAACCAGTTAGGAAAAAAAAAATAACGAAATAAAATAAATACTGGAGGAAGTTGAGGAAGAAGAGAGGTTACACATTTGAGATGTGATTTCATTATAATTGTTAACAAATGAGGTTATAGAAATCAATGTAAAATGACATATACAAAGCACAGTTTTTTGCATGGCATTTTACAAATTCAAGGCAACAGCCTTTATTCTTTAAATTATTATGCTTTGTATCTTACACAGTTTTCTGACGAGATAAATTGTAGCTAAATGTAGAACTGAAACAGGATTTTGAGAATAACCAAATGAAGGAGTGAGAAAATGTGCTTTGAATTTCCATGTTGAGTAACAGGGGAGAAAACCAAAGACGACTAGCACTGCATTAGATTGCTGCCATTGGGCAAAGGGAAAAAAATAAATAAGATTATTACCTCATTATTCTCTGCTCTTCCTCCATCTGTTCTCTGACCTGTTGTAATTCTTTGATAAGTTCAACATCTGTGCCATTCACCCAGGTGTATACCACATCAATTGGCATGGGTAAACAAAGCCTACATAATTCAAATGAAAGCTACATGAGCTGTTCAATATTACATTACAAGCATTTGTGGCATCCTACAATAGCAATTTCTGTCTAACAACAGAAATACTTGGTGTCTTAGCTGCAAACAAGACAAAGCAAAAAGCATCTCTTTAGCCATATATATAATCTCTTAATTATACACAAGCTTTTGACAAAACATCACAAACATAAAACCAAAAAAAGACACAGTGGCTGTAACAGTTCATTAACTAATGGAAATCTGAACTTTTGAGCTCTAAATTTCACATATTATCCTACAACCCAAGTCCTTTGAACCCATAAAATACTTCACAAATCAGAACTGGCACATCCTTAATTCACCAACTACATTAGACAGGACAGCACAAAGTATAACTACTTAAATAATATTTGCTATTATTTGATTTCACAGAGCCTATAAGATCTCAGCAGGACCTGGTCTGTATTCTAGGAATGCCTCTTAAATACTACTAACAGGGCATTTCATGAGCAACAATCTAAGTAGAGTACATGAATTTAGACTCTAGACACAGCAGTCAAATTCATTCTTGACACAACCTAATATCCTGGAGATTTTTCTAGACTCTTACAGATTTCCTAGCATACATGTGGCAGACAAAAATAAAGGGTGTTGGGCACCTTTTTTCTATTTGTTGATGATAATCTCTCCCAGGACCACAGCTTTGTTTTTTGACCACTGCATACTCCAGCCTCGGCCATAGTTGAACCTCTCAGTCCTAGATATCAGGAGGATGCCCCAGCTATTACCTTCAAAAGCTCTAGTGACAAGTTATTCAATACTTTCCTGAACCAATGATAGCCTAGCAAACACTGAGCACTTCTCTAATGCTAAGAACCTTTGGGTCACACAATAAGGTTCCCAAGGAAAGGTGTTCCCTCCATACCCACTGCATCCTTCAAAAAGCATTCAAAAAGAGGCAGAGCTTATAGGTAAGCATCTCCTCCATCTTCCCTTGTAAAATATGCCATGCAGACAACTTCTACCCAGCTTCATCTGGCTGAGATTCAATAACTGAAGCACAAAATTTGGTAAAAGGGCAGCCAGCAGCTGGTCACAGCACAATAAATAGGAACACTTCGTGCTCAATTCAGCACTGTTCCTAGCTGAGCTACAAAACATCAGAGGGTAACAGTGCGTCATTCTGAGACAGAAGCAGGGCTGCCTTCCCCAGCAGCACCACCCAGAAAGTCTCTCACCTCTGACATGCAACACTCTGCAGAAGGTTATCCTCTCAACTGGCAAATAAAAAAAAAACAAAAGTAAATTTACAGAACACAACTACCCTTCCAATCAGCAATTTCACCTCTTTCTCAAGAGATGACACCAGTTTCTGGTTCATTAACAGGTGCAACACAAAGCGTATTTTGAATTAAGAAGTCTTCCATGGGAACGGAAATACAACAGCAGGAGCTCTTCTGGCTTTTGTACATTTGTTGTGATCAGTAAAGTTGTTGGACTGAGAGTCCCTTGAATGCTACAGCCAGGACAAGAGTGGTTTAGGTGGAAAAAAACAGACTCAAGACAGCTGATTTCAAAAATGTCCAATCCTCGGTCTTCTGGGTCAAATGAAGAGTTTATTTACCCGGGCTTCATTGAAGAACATAAAATGTACAAAAAAAGAAACTCAAGCCCAAAAATTCTCAAATCCAACTCTTTCCAGGGTACGAGGCCATTTAGACACCTGTGAAGCTTTACGTAACTTATCTGCTAGAAGTGTGGTTTTACGCAATAGCACATACAACTATTTGCTACAGTAATTTTTATTATCAAAATTTTATTATTAAAATCATGTGACATACAGCTAAATGCTAATAAACTCCACAGAGGAAAGGCATTTTTAGTCAGATGCAGGCATGTTAACTCTGAACTTACCCTGCCATGGAAAGCTGACTCTTCATTACCAGTGGTAATGTGGACTAGTAAAAAGACTATTTTTACTATGCAGAGTCTTTCGCAAGTAGTTCAAGGTCAGAAAAGATAAAAATCTTTCTGCCTCAAATTCTGTACCTGTGTTCCTCCTTCACGTGGATTTATAGGTTTGGTCTTCACCATAAATACCAGATTGTCAAACAGATTAAGTCCAAAATTGGTTGCCTAAATGAGAATTATGTTAACATCTTTCTACAGAAAATCATTTTCCCATTAGCTACTGATTTTAATTACAGCAAACATGGACTTTGGAAACTTCCTTAGAGACTCCAGACAATAAGCTGAGGCTTGGTTTGGAAATCCTCTTTCAAAAATGCACCCATTTCTTACTTGTAAATCTTTGCTTGTAAACCTTTTACTTGTAAAAGTGTCAATAAGATCCTTCTTGAAGACAAAGCCAGAGCCACCAGTTCTCCAGACAGGACAGGAGACTTGTCACATGCTAGCTCTCCTATGCACCTGCTGGGAAGAATTTTCCATGCCCATGGTGCTTGTTTACATATGAGAGCCATACTCACAGCCCAGATTGCAGCTAGAAGACAAAGCCTCATTGTCTCAGCATCTGCTGTTGCTGAAGTACAGCAGCCTCTGGATCTCTCCCAAGAGACCATACAGTGATCCTCAACCTTGCTGAGCCTCTTTATGAACGAGTACAAGTCTGTTACGCCCTTAAGCTCCCTGCTGTAAACATCTCAGCCCTCCTGCTTGTTACATCTCAGTGACTACTCACCAACAGCAACTCAGCTGTTCCATTGCTATTCCCGCTCCAGGACCTCTTGGCTCCTTAATTTGTGTGTCTTTTCCTCTCCCTGCTCTCACTCTGCTCAGCAATTAATGACTCCTCCACCACTTATGGCTCTCACTTCCTGTACCATACTGAAACCAGCCCGTGCATTTTAAAAGCTGAGAACTGTTCCTTCACATTATGCTTCTGTACATGCTCCGGAATTTTAAATATGATTTGGCCATGTCCTGGAATAGCAAAATTACGCTTCAGCATTTGCTAAAACGCAGAATTTGCTGGAAAAAAACAACATACATTTCTCATCCAAGACACTCATGCAAGCAACTTCACTATTTAGTTTCCTTCTTTCCCTTTTTATTTTCATATCAAAACTAAGCAAGCGTTCAAAAATGGGTTTAGATGAGACAGCTTGGTAAAAAGCTCCACTTCTCAAGCTATGCAAGAGCATGGGCAATGTAAGTAGGACATTTAGCAGCCGATGTGACTACCTGGAAAGTGCAGCAGCTGGGATGCCAAAGGGCAAGAGACAGGAGGGAAAAGCAAACCAAAGCCATTGCTATAAACTTCAAGGCAACTTGGTCTGCAGAGAACAGCACTCAGTAGCTGTACCTAATGATACCAGCAACATCACTGTTGTGTCACTCTGGAAGAGGCTTTTGAGTTTATAATCATAAGAAGCATGACAACATGCACAAATTTGCCTACATTTTACACTGCGTTTTTCTTTGTAAAAGTTCGTAACACAACTGTTTGACAAGAACAGAGATGTTCTCCTGCAAAGCTCATAGCAGATAAGACTACTTTAATTCATCTGAAGGTCCATTATTATTTCTTAAAGGCCATACAGCTTTTACTTTCTACTAAGCAGTGACTGTTTAATTTCCAAGCTTCCTGTTTGCCAATTCTGAACATTTTCCTCTAACACTAAAGTAAGAACTTATTAAAGTCAATGGATAAGATAGGATCAAACCTGGAAGTCCACAATCCTCAGTTTATGTAAAAACCATGTGACACCCTACATGTTGCATTGACACTAGCCTTAAAAAAATTCATCAAACCACTGACGACACACTGCATACTACAAGGCAGGGTCCATTACCACAATCATGTAGTTTGATAATAAAAAATAAACTGAATCCCTTACAAGGGACTTTCAAAAGTATGTCTCAACAAAGACTTTCTGTTGGTATGAAGTTGGTATCTGCAGACAAACATCACAACACATCTCTCTGCCATAAGAATATTAAAGACATATGGGTGACCTGGAATAACTTAAGCACCCATTACGAAAACCTTCAGCTTTTGCTCAGGCAGCCAATAATGGTTCCCAGGCTCTGGATGTTTTGCTCACAGTTAACAGAAATCAATGCTAGCTAAAGAGTACTTCACACAACCAAAATGAAAAAAAAAAAAAAACCCTGCTGAAATGGGAACTGGCTATACCTACATCAAAACATTAAGATTTGTGACTTTATTTTGGACAAACTGATTTTATAAGAGCACTGTACTTAATTATCACAAAATCAGGCATTTTAGTACTCACAGGAACAAACTGCCAGGCTTTCACTTCAGCACTACAGAAACACATAAACATTACGCTAACAGTTCATATGAGCTTTATAACTCTGCTTTCATCTGCCACCCTTTGGAAAATGGGAGGGAAGTAAGAGATGAGAATGTAAAAGTGCATAGGATTCACTAACACCACATAATGTACTTTTACAGTTATCTTGCACCAGCTAAAGCATGACAAACCAATCTGATGATTTCTCATGTCCCATGATTCAACCTCAAGGCAGATTAAGCATCTGTTCTCAGGGTTTTTCCAGTCAAGTGTATCAACACTTCAGAGTCAGATGGTATCTGCTTGGTAGCTTCTTCCACCTACCAATTCACAGTCCACTGACTTCCTGAGTAACAGACCCCATGACCATTCAGAAACAAACAACAAAACCACAAGAAATTATGCAGCAGTTAGCACAACTGAAAGAAATATCCCTATGACTTGGTTTACAGCTTGCTGCAAGTGACTTGTCCCATGCACTCAGCTTTAAAAAGCAGCTTATTAGCTCTATGGCTTCTTTACCAAATAATGTCCTTTATGAGATGTCACAGAAAAATGTAATGTAAATTAAAAATAACTTTTGAAAACACTGAAAGTTAGAATTCCAAGTGCACAAGAACAGTGCTTATATTCTTCTATCTTAATATGGAGAATACATCATGTCTTCCCTTCATTGTTGACATTATCACCATTTTGATGTTTCATTAGAGGCTGAGCGAACTGAATGCATTTAGAATGTAAACTCTGTTATATGACTACAGTTTCCAAATGCCAAACATCCTCCAAGCTGGGATATTAAGCTAACTCACAATTTTAAAACCACTAAGTTTTAAATTTGCTGCAGATTTAGAGACCATACAATAAGGTCCTACTCAACCGTATGATACTGTTACATCTAAAATATTTGATTTAAATATTTGAAAATTCATTCAACAATAAAATGTGCAATACTGTCAAATGCAAGTAAAGCTTACCGATTCTGAAATGATCTGCCAGCAACGTTGTCTCTGTATGAATCAAACATAACATGATACTGATCTCTACTCCACTCCAAAACAACCTGTAAAGAAAAAAAAAACAAACAAAACCACTTAATGTCACCATCTTCTAAAATTAGACACTTAAAATTTCTTTTGAAATGTTTAATCACAATTTTGTTCAAACTGATCTATGTCTTAACACACAAGTAACCAGACCTTAACCCAAACTAAGTTATTACATTGAACCAACAATCAGACCTAGAACTTAAGAGCACACTTGACTTAAATTTAGCCTTTTTTTCTGCAAATAAGGATTTCATGTTTTATGGACACATTTTTTAAGCTACTGTTCATTTAGGTTGCCTCCCCCTTGTTTTTAGCCTTTTAAAATTCAGGAATGTTTTCTCAAAAATGGGACCTAAACCAAATACGCATCAATACAATAAGGGAACCCCTACCCCCCAGTATAATTTTGCTTGTCTTCCTTTCTGTTCTCACAGAGAACACACTGAAGTATACACCCCTCTGAAATCTAAGCTTTACAAACAAACAACCAGGCCAGCGCATACCATATTACGCAAATCGACCTGGCCAATATAGGTGACATCTTTATTGCAGCCAGACTAACCCAAGAGCAAATCACTTCTGCAGGCTGCAGCCTCTCTTCCACCCCCCTGCATTTCTGCCACACACCCTTTAGCTCAACATGAGTTCACCTGGTCCTGCAGTGAGCCAAGTCACGGAGCTAAACAAACAGAAAGATGAACCTTCAGAAACCAGAGCACTTCATCTTCCTCTAACAGGTTATTGCAGCAGACAAGAAATGGTGGGAACACACAGCTGAAGGCAGGGTTGTCTTCCCCACCTTTGCCCAGCCATCAAGGTTGCCTAGCTAAAATGTCAAGCTGTGCCCCACTTAAATGCCCTTTACCAGCCATCCTCATTCCTGGACATTTTCATAAATAAACTAAATGGGAAACGAATCTCGAGCTAACTCTTAATTTGGAAAGCTGCAACTTCACATTCCACTTCCACTCTGAAATGTACATACACATACAAACCAAAGGCCCATAATTATGTTTCCATTACTAACAAAGTATCTTACATTATGGTTCTAAACAACAACAATAACAAAATAATCTGATTTTTCAACTCTAAAAATGCTTAATATGCTTTGACATAGCAAAAAAAAAAAAAATGAAAAAAAAGAAAAAAGACAAGAGTAATTTGAACCAAAAGTAATACAAAATATATAGGTTCTTTTCAGAGAGAAACCTGCTACGGCATTTTTTTTACAGTGAAAGTCTAACCTTAAAAACTACATGGCATCTTACGCTGCTTTAGAGATGAAGGTGTCATGGCTTATTCACCTGTTTAAGTACATATCTATATGTACTGGAGAGTTTAAAAAACCACCAGGAAAGAATAGTATTCACTTTACACCACTATTCCTAGATTTTAATTTTATTATTACTTATTTCTTGTATTACTGGAACAATGCAATATACCATTCCTCTAAGGTAGCATTCAAAACCGTAACATAAAAGACTACCACCCTCCTTTTAAGAAGGGAGAGATATACCTCAGTACTCTCACGCCCACTAAAGCAAATTAAAGCCTTCTAGAGAGAAGGGAAGCACGACAAGTGCATGCATACACACAATTCCTGCTAAAGCTGCACACAGAATCATAGAATAGTAAGGGTTGGAAAGGACCTTA